>PVKA01000834.1:0-60000 GCA_004027165.1 Ctenomys sociabilis | reverse complement strand
CTTTTATTACAATTTGTAATGGTATAACCTACTTTCTAGACTAAAACTAAAAATGCATAAGAATGATGTGTCATATATACCCAAGATAATTATATTTTAAAATCCACACGTATGAGGTGTGATCAGCAAATGCAGTAAATGCCTGAATAAAACAACCTTAAGAGAACCTTATCATTGATTTTCCTCAACCTCCCCCACTTTGAACACACTTATCTCATCATTCTTGTCATATTTGAGGTAGTTCTTGAAGTCCTCTTTTGGGTCTCCCATCCAAGTACTAACCAGGCCTGACCCTGCTTAGCTTCCGAGATCAGACGAGATCGGGTGCATTCAGGGTGGTATGGCCGTAGACTTCTTTTGTCTCTATTTGCGTTTTTGTAGCTGTCCAGTGTCCTGGATCTATTAAAGATATGAACCTTTCATGGTTGTTTTGATTTTGGGAAAAAAAAAGAAGAGTCTCATGTTGTCAGGTCTGGTGAAGGAGGTGATTATAGATTTGCTGTATGTTTTATGAGCCTGTGTTTCCAGTGGATGCCACTGAGCAGTATTCACCATATTTAGATCACAATTTGTAAAGACACTCATGAAAGAGGACTTATAGAACTGCTTGGTATTTAAAGGCAATGGAGAACTATATGGATATAAAGGAAGATAAAACTCAAAGCATTCTGTTATGGCTTGTATATAGACATCAGCCTGAAGTCTTGTGGTCATAGATGGGACTTTTCAGTAAGGGGGGATGCTGGGATTGATTCACAGTGTTATATTAGGATTAATTGTTCCCCCGCCCCCAGGAAAGAGTACTGCTTGTGCTAAGCATGGGTAGGCCGAATAGAATGTAAGGGACAGATAGAGAGATGCAGTTGTTGCTTGCTGCTGTAGCTGCTTCCTCGCTGCTTCCCTGGCTTGCCATCTTCCTGCTGCCTGCCATGACCCATCTCTCTTTGGTGATCCCTCTGTGCCATGCTGGCATCTGTTGGAATCACCCCCTATGAACTGAAACCTGTACAAAATGCAGGCTGCAGTAAACCTTTCCTCATTTAACTTTGGGCATCAGGTATTTTTCTTAGCAAGGACACAAATAATTAAGATACATTTGTGGGGTCGGCCACTTAAATAGCTCAGCTGATTAAAGCAACTGCAAGCAGGTGCAGGAGCTGAGGATTTGATCTCCAGGTATGCCATGCCTGCCCCGCCCCCTGGGCACACTGAGACAGCAATTGAGACTGGGCATGGTGGTGCATGTCTGTAATAACAGTTCTTGGGAGACTGTAAATAGGCGGATCTCTATGATGTCCAATCTATTACTTATTTATTTATTTTGCGGTACTGGGGATTAAACTAAGGACCCTGTTCTTGTCAGGTATGTGCTTATTCTACTGAGCTATCTCCCTGGCCCTACAATGCCCAATCTAGTAGTGAGACCCTGGAAATCCTATAGCCCCTTCCCTAAAACACACACACACACACACAAAGGATACATTCCTAATGAGATGTAACTTGATACCATAATATTAAGTGAAATAAGTCAGACATGATTTTTCTTACATGAGAAACTCTGTAGTGGATGAATAGAAGGGGATGAAATAGAAAATAGATGAATGAGAAACAGGGAGATCTTATTCAAATGGAGGGGGGAATAAGAGACAGAAGGAAAAGAAGGGAAGATGGGAAAGAGACAGAAAAAGGATGGATAAAT
Source organism: Ctenomys sociabilis (assembly GCA_004027165.1). Lineage (NCBI taxonomy): Eukaryota > Metazoa > Chordata > Mammalia > Rodentia > Ctenomyidae > Ctenomys > Ctenomys sociabilis. The sequence continues at coordinate 58,301 of PVKA01000834.1, read as the reverse complement.
ATAACTCTTACATAATGCAAACACATACTCAGAAAAATGAAAAATATCAAAAATAAAAACACAAGAATTATGGGAAAATGGGTTTGAAAGACAAGGGGAGAATTTTGAGGGGTTCATGGCAATACATCTTTTGTTTTTATCATTTTTTTGTTCCTGTTCAGCCTGCTCTAGGAGCAGATGTGGCGCTGGGGATTGAACCACGTGCACTTGCCAAAGCTCACCTAAGCAGGCTCTTTAGACTACTGAGGAATCTTACGAGCCCCATGATTGTTTTTCTTGTATTTAAACACACACACTATGTGTTTTCATCCATATGCAGGAGAGGAGAAAACCATAGGAACAATGGATAGGACTGAGAATTTTTCTCTATAAGAGCCTGAAAATGTCCATGTGTCCTGGAGGAATAGACGACACTGGAGGAGACTGAGGACCACACATCTTCCATGACAGCATCACCTGATCTCGTGGTTTGGGGTACAGTGAGCTTCTTGGTCCATGTGGCATTGCTCTGAAGACCTAGGGCTGTCCTTACTGAGTTAGTAGGCACTAATGTGAAGTGAATATCTGGTCCCCTGGGTACTTACGGCCCTCTACTACAGTTGCTTTGCCATCTAATCTTACTTTACCATTTCATAAGAGACTTAAAAATGCTCAGAAACCTTGTATGTGGTGTCACACTCTACCAAAAGAACATAAAATTTAGACAAATGTGGATGTCCTTAATGTTTAGATGTTATTTGCCACTAAAACTGAACATTTTAATACTTTCCTATAGGAGGGGAATGAATAATATGGTTAGGGTATTTGGTCATTTGGAGGCCAGTTCCTTCTTGCTTTTTCATTTGAGGAACTATTTTTGGAAATTGAATAAGTTTTTCTTTCTCTCTCTCTCTCTCTTTTTTTTTTTTTTTTTCTCTTTTAAAGTACATTATAGATACTTGGCACCTCCACGGTAATAGAATTTTGAAGAGCTCATCCTGTGCCTATCCTAACTCAATTCGGGCAGCAGTCTGAAGTGATGCTGCATGCTGAGGACAGTGAGACCCCCATAATTCCAAGCATGCATGACTACAAAAGGTTTTTAAAGGACATTTTGAGGCTCTGTCAGGTCAGAACTGTTTAGAGCTGGGGAACTTGACTCAGCCAAACAAGCCTAGCAAAAGACCACTGTTTTATGGATTGAAATGAACAGTTGTGTGGTGGTCATAGAGTGGCTTCCCTGTCTCCTGCCTCTGGACTCGGCAACTGGGCCAAGCAGAGCCACTGCTCCTGGTCATTGAAAGGTGTCTGAGGATGCCTGCCTGCCTTGCAAAGCCCACAGGGATGCTGGGGTCCACAGGAAATCACCTATGTTGAAAGAAGGTTGGAAAATGATTTTTGTCCCCCGACGCATGGTGCTGTAATTGGATGTCAGAGAAAGGGATAATGGGATGTAATTGTGAGTGTTGTGTTGTCATCTGCTGGCAAAGTGGCCATCAGTTATCTGTCATCTATCTATCTATCTATCATCTATCTATCTATCTATCTATCTATCTATCTATCTATCTATCTTTTATTTATTTATCTGTGTCTGTGTGCCCACATCCATCTAAATCTAAATCTCTCTGTGTATATTCAATATCTCCTTATATTTATTCCTACTCATTTGAGTGCATCTACATCAGGATCTAATGTATCTTTCTAAATATTCATGTCTATTGTTTACCTCTAGTTTGTGGCTCTCATTTGCATATGTGTTCTCATCTATAACTATTCTCACCAATATGAGATGCAATTAGAAAATGCAGTGACTATTTTATAAAAATTTAAAGTATTATAGTAAAAGATAACAGTGTGATTGTGCTTTTCAAGCTACACCCCACCCCCTGCTTAACCCATGATAATTGCCACTTTCTGGATTTTGTTCTTGTTTTGGGTTTTGGTTTTCTTTTGACACTTTCTGAAGCAGTTCTGAAAAATCCTCTTTTGGGAGTGATTTTAGTTGTGTTGCTTTGGCTGCTTCCATGTCCTGAATCAATTAAAAATGTTTATTTATCTTGGTCATTTTGGTTTTGGGGGAAAGCCAGAAGTTGCACAGTGACAATTTCAGTGACTACAGCGGATGAGGACACACTGGAATGTTTTCATCTGAAGAATGGCCAGGGGCATTTCCAGTTGGCTCTGGATACTGAGGCTGCCACACCAGCACAATGAAAGACATTCATGAAAGAGAACTTCCAGAAATGTTTCAGAGAGTGCAAGAGTGATGGGGTGCTCATATACAAAGTGAAGAGGATGCTTTGAGGAGGGTAAATGGCCATGAGCCCCTCGCTGTACTTATTTTTAAAAATTATTGGAATATTCATGATATATTTTGACCAGATGTATTTACTTTATTTGTCATGAATAACAATATTTATGCCTATGTTTATACCAAGAGTGACAGAAGAAACACACATGCATATACACAAATACACATACACAATAAAAAGAAAGATAGACAGAGGACGCTACGTTTCACTTCAGGGAATGGGGACAGAGCCACCAAGTAGCCACCAAATGTTTGTCTTATATCTCAGAACTTACAATAAGCAAAAATATTCAAACAAATTACAATCATAGTCAGTGCTCTGAAGGAAAAATACTAAATCCAAACAAGATGCTCATGGCAACAGGGCCTATCACTGGATACAAAAAAATGAAATATGATGTCACTAATCCTGACCCAGAATACGTGGCCCATAGATATGGACACCAGGAATTTGGAGTAGATCTGTGCTATTTTTTGAATGTTGAATGGCCATAAAATACAAAAGAAAAACCGAAACAGAATATATCATGTATAGACATATATTCTATATGATATGATCACTGTACGTATTTGAACTGGACAAATAAACCTAATTACATAAAAAATGAAGAAAGGAGCATACATGGAAACACAGTTTTTATAAATGGGGAGGGGAAGAAGGGTTGAAGGGAGAGAAGGAAATGGGAGAAATGAATTAAGATGTATTACGTGTACGTACAAATTTCCTGTGGTGAATGTGATAATGATGTAGGACAAATGTGTGCTGATTAAAATAATAACAAAAAGAGGTAGAGCCTTTAGGAAATCACTAGGTCACGAGGATACAGATCTGGTGGAAGAGGTTAATGTCCTTGTAAAATAGGCCAGAGGGAACTTCTTGGCCCTTGCTCCTTATGAGGACACCTAAAGAATCTTCAGCCAGTTGCCTGTTCTGTTGGCGCCTTGATTTGGGGAGTGCAGACTCCAGGAGAGAAAGTATCATACTTCTGTTGTTTACCCAGTGTTCAGGGCTGTATTATAGCCTCTACAATAAACAAAGACAATCCCTACAACACCCGCTACAGTTTCTTCTAGGAAGTGTTGTAGTGTCAACTTAAGAAAAACATTAAATGGGTTACTTCATGGCAATATGTTTTAACAAATAGGTGGTTTCACATGCCGCTCCGGCTCCACCTTCGCATGCGCTGAGCTGGCAGTGGAGTCCAGGCGTGGTGGTGCGTGCCTGTAATCCCAGCACTAGGGAGGCAGAAGTCAGGAGGATCGCTATGAGTGTGGGCTGCATAGTGAGACCCTGCACACACACAAAAAAAAGAAAATAAAAAAACAAATAGGGTGGGGTGCAGCTTTAATTATCTAGGGGAGTGTGTCTAATATACTATTTCCTTTACTGTCTGGGGCCTGGGTTTTAGAATATTTTTATGTAGTGACATTTTCACAATGTAAGTTCTGGATGTTCTATTTGGCAAGTTCCTTCACTCACCTTTCACTTGCATGCATCTTTTTCTCACCGTCTCATGATGGAAAACAGGCCCCTGCCCTTTCTGGTTCTTTTTTCATTTTATATATTTGGTATAGGGTCTCAGTACCCAGTCCACACTCATAGTGATCTTCTTGTTTTCAGCCTCCCTAGCACTGGGATTACAGACATGTGCCACTATCTCTCATTGGTTTAGTGCACCCTGAGGGTGGGCCAGTGTGGTAGGCAGGACCAGGGATTGAACCCTAGTCCCTGTGCTTGCCAAAGTAGGAACTCAATCCGCTGAGCCATCTCATGGACCCCTTTTCTGTATGTTTTTGATGGACTGGACTGTGCATAGTTTGAGTGTGCTCAGGAAAGCTTGTGGATTATTTACTATTCTTGGACCTGAAGGCCAGTTTCCAGCTGTCCCTCCAACTCAGACGCTGCAGTGCTGTTCTGTCTTCTGCACCTTTTCACTGAGTGTTAGCAAATTCTCATGGAATTTGGCATGAAAACAGGTGAAATTATTTTGTAAAATGCTCTTTCTGCATCAACTAACATGCTATTTAGCTTTAATCTGTTAATATTGTGGATTACAGTAATTGATTTCAAATATTGAGCAAGTCTTACATCTTTGGAATAAATGCAAAAGTCTTGTGATGTTAAAAACATAAAAGGGACAAGGCTTAGTGTTTGCATTTTAATTTGATTCACTCCTAAATGGGACCCACTGTGAAGCTGTTCTCTGCTATTAGAGGCTTTCTTTTTGTTTCCTTTGTAACTCTATCAAAATTAAAATACATTAATATGTCACTGCCCCCTTTAGTTGTCTCTTCTCTGGAGTTAGCAGGGATTTCTGTTGTATAACTGCCCGGCACATAGCTGGCACTCTTAAACATTTATGATTTGAATCAATGAATGAATTTGCAGGACTCATCCTCTGTACTATGTACTTTAAATGCCAATGTTTCATAACAAATATAACTCCAGCCAACATTTTGACATGGCAAATTGTTAAAGAGATTTCCTGTTTGCAAATGAAAATGTGTCAGAGGGTTAATTCAACAAGTCTGTTTGTTTGTACACTTTTGGATAACATACATCAGTAAATAGCTGTGTTCTTTAAAGTGAAGATATATAACTTAAAAGTATCCTGTGAAACTTTTCAAAAGGATAGAATGAATAAAATATATGGTCCCTAAACAATTGTTGCAGGGGGAGGAAGATTTTAGCTAAAATGCATGCAGTTACAAATCACTATGTTCAGCTAGGGAGAAATTTATATTCTTTCTAAGCTGAGGGGAAATTAAGATCCTCAAGTGACTCTCCCCTTCCCAGAGCTGTTTCATGCACCACTCAGTTTCTGGAGATCTGAGATAATCATTTTGTCCTTGAGAGTCTCAAGACTGTGCTCTTGGAGGGTTTAGGTTTAAAATCTTAGGATTTGATCCTGTTCAAAAAAACAAGGTCTGAGCATCTGCAAAGCATCTCAAATCAGCCCCTGCCAGAGGCTGCCCATTCTACCTGCCTTTCTGTTCACATTTGTCCTCTAGGAAGTGCAGGAAGAACACAAGCCCTGCTTGGGGGAGGAGTGTGGGGAGGCCTCCATTACAAAAGCACTCCACATTCCTGAGGTTTGTTTTGGGACTGCCAAATGGACAACTTTCTTTTTTTTCTTGAATGCAGTTTAGAGTTTGAAGCATCATAAGGCTGCATGCATGCTGCTGCATACAAATGAGCTTTTCCAGGTACAAGGACATAAATAATCCACAGCCTGCCTTCCCCTGGACGTGGCCTGGTGAAACTATGACCCAAGGTTTTACCTATTTGAGGTCCTTCTGCAAGACTAAATGTGTGAATGCACCCTGAGGCCACCACCCTGGAGCCTGCATATGGGATCACAGCTGTCTATGCCATGGGGATGCATAGCGACTTCTTGCATATTTGTTAGTGACTTGCAGAGGGCCAGCAGCATGGGTTGTGCTGGTGGAGAAGCAGAGTGTAGGAATGAAAATGCTTGCTCTGGGGCAGGTCTCGGTGTCTTGCACTGCTCTGCCTGAGCCATCACATTCCTCTGAGCCTCAGTTTTCTTCTCACCACCTGGAATATGAAGGGCTGTTTTGCTCAGGATTTAACCTTGGTAAATGAGCAGCTCCCCTAGTAACCCCAGGATGTAGGTACTGTTATCATCATCTTCCTCATCTTGACAGAAGGGGGAACTGTGGCCACACTGATGTCAGAGGATACTTCCAGTGTTCTCTGATCTGCAGCCAAGTCTGTGACAGCCACTGGGTGACTTATCATTTAGTTACTTCATTTCTCAGACTATCCGCAGGAGGTGGATTCCATTTTAGACTCCACCAAAAGTTCCACATGTCCAATAAACTGCCTGCATCTTTGCCTGGTGGCCACAAATATAGGGCTTTCAGGGCCTGCACTTCAGTTTCAATAATTTTCTTGAGTGGCTGACAGAACTCACGAAGGTGCTATGCTTGCAATTACCAATGCATTATAAAGGATGCAAATAAGCATCCTGATGAAAGGGGCATAAGTCAAAGTTCCCAAATACAGAAGTTTCAGTCTTGTGGAATCAGGACACTCTTCTCACAATACACTGATATTGTTCCACCAAGATTACTCCACTGGGATGTGGATTCATAATTTTTCTTGGGATTTCATTAAGTGGGCAAGACAACTCAAATCTTTGTCTGCATAACTGAACTCAGTCTTTACCCTCTTTCCCTTCCCAGAGGTTGGGCTGGTCTACACTGCCTGTACTTTAATCATACCATAGCTTTGTCTAGTGATAAGCTTCCATCTTGGGGATGTCTGTCTTGCTGTCACTCTTCAGGGTTCTCTATCCTGATTTCCAACAGTGGACTGATTCCTTTGTCCAGTACCTTTCTTTACCCCAAGTGGCTCTCCTTTCTATGCAACAGGCCTAAAGTAGGAAGATTCATGGCTTCCTGGAGATGCTTATGCCCATGGCAGGACAGCCAAATGGTTGGTACAGATGCCATGCAGCACTTAGTGAGTGGAGGAGGGAGGATTTCGTTGAAAAGCATCAGCACCCATTGACTTTTAACCAGACTCTATCTTTGCTCTTTGGTTTAATGAAAACCTCCCCAACAACACATCAGAAATACTGCTAGTAAGAAAGGATGCAGTAAGTGATGACAGTCCCAGACTCGTGCACAAATTTGGTTCTGTTATGTTTTAAAAGTTTTGTCATTAATAGGAAGAAAAGGAGCTTTTGCTTTTACAAACTCATGTGTTCAGAGGAGTGTCTGAGGAGGCAACTACCTCCATGACTGATCAAAGCGACAGTATCTGTTTATCACTTCGGTTTTGTATTTCCCAGTGAACACCTGCCTTTGTTTTTAATTATTTATCTATCTTTCAGGAGAATTTTAATCTTGTGGTAATTTCTGAATTCCTCTATTTATAGAAAACTGAGCTTCATAAATATTAAAATGTCCTATTATCTACACACACACTGCTCTCTGGCCATAGAAATTATGCAATTATTACCAGAACTATTAATTAAACTTGAAAATTGATAAATAATGGATAGAGATGCTATTTATGAGTCAAAATTACAAAATTAAAATTATCCTCAATTCTGTTACCTTTGACAAGGCAAATACTATATTCTCCTAGGCTTTATTTTTTGGCATTAAAAGTTCTGGTTACTTTGCATAAAATATGCAATTGATTGTAAAATGTAACCCTTGAACAGGGACTGGTTATCAGATAGGGTGATTAAAATCTTTTCTTAATAAAACAACAAAAATTGACCTTCTCAGAAATGTTCAATAGTGCTAATTTCTGTATTGTCCAAGTTATAAACTTGCTTCTCAGTGGATAGGGAAAAGGTCTTCAAGAAAAAAGTAAACTTGTATATTGGAAATTATCACCAAAAACCAAACCAAACCAAAACAACATTTCATGCACTCTTTATGATACAGTGACGTGGCTAGTTTGGATTTTCCCTGGTCACTGTGGGTCTCACCCTTATGTCTACATTTACTAAGATGCTCTCTTCTTCTGTCTGGTTGATGGGAGCTGGACGTCCATTCACTGTGCAAATAGATCCCCATGTTCCTTTACATCATCAACCTATAAACAAATTTCTCTCCTGCATTTCTTTGGGGAGAAACTCTTACCATTAATCAAAACAAGAGTTCCCAATACTTTTGAAAGTTTTCGGTCCATAGTAAAAAATATATTTTACTTGTAATCCAGCATGAGTATGCATGCAATCATGAGACATTTCACTTGTGCTCTGATGTGTGCTATTTGAGTTTTCTTTAGATGAATGCTTGTTATAAGAAATTGTACTGTTTTTGTGGCTGTAGGTGACAATGAAAATACTGATTTAAATTCCTTAGAATGGTCAACCACACAATAGGATATATTGATCAAGAGCCTGAAAATTGGAACCCAGGGGAAGGGCCAACAGGTTTTCCTGCAACCTTTTTCATGGTCTGGACAGCACACATAAATGGAAGTCAACAGTGGACATCCTTGTTGCATATACTTCAACTTTAAAATTATTGATACATATTACAATAAGCCATATTATTAAGAATTATTGTTATTTAGAGATTGACCTTCAACTTTCCTCTAGAAAAGGGTACATATGTACATTAACATATGGTAAAAAGAACGTGAAGGATTCTGTGAAACTATTATTGGTTGAAATGTGGCAATTTCCATTGATGTATGAATTACCAATGAAATGTATTTCTAATAGAATGTTCAGGACATTAAAATTCTTAAATGGCCATTTCCAAATTCAAACTTGGGCTTTTAAAATGAAGGTTTTTGCTCTCACCATTAATCAAAACAATGAATAAAAAAGAAGCAATTATGAAAGGATTTCAAATTAAAAAAATGTTTGAAATGAAAACAACCTTTGTTGAGGAAAAAACGCAGAATTTTTTGATATAGATTCTTGATGAACAGAAGTCTCATAAAGGTTTGTGTTCGGTGCATTAATTAAATAAGAAACAAGTAAGTCTCAGTCTCCTTCAAGACTCAACACATCCATGCTGACCACTGTGAACATTTTGTTTGTGGAGGGGCCAGATGTGAGATGTAAAGAACCAAAGAATTTAGGGGACAAGGAGGAGAGAGAAAGCCGCTCTTCAGGGAAATGGATATGGACCCATGTCTTAATAGATGAGAGTGTATTTCATGGGCTGCTCTTCATGTTCTCTGCTTGGCCCAAGGTTCAGGAACTATAGTAATGAGCATAGCAAATAAATTCTATTCCTCATCTGTTTCATGTGCTATCAGGAAAGAGACAGGTGCTAACAAGTGAACACCTAAATAAACAAGATAATTTCAGGAACTGACTAGTGTAAAGAAGAAAATTAAGCACTGTGTAAGTTTTCTAGGTGAGAAAGTCTTATTTGATTTACTTCTGTTCCACTCAGATGCCTAACGTAGCGTCTGGCAAATAATCATAGCTATGTACACCGAGTACAGATTGCATGCCCCACAGTGTTCTTGGTACTGGGTACATATGATATATGAGCTCTCCAAAAGCACTCTGCAGGGCAGAAATTCTCTAGTAGGGTCAGTTTTACCTTTGGGGACATTTGGCAGTGTTTGCCTAGAGATACATTTTTGTCACAATTGAAAAAGCATTCAAGGATGACATGTAGTGGGAAGAGGTCAGGGGTGAGGTCAGACATCCCCCAATGCACAACCAAGAATGATCCAGTCTCATGTCACTGGTGCAGCATTGAGAAGCTCTGCATATAGGGTGATACCATTATTGCCCTGATTAAACACACACACACACACACACAAAGAAGAGCCAAGTGGCTTAAGGGCAAATATGCACAGTTAAAATGTAGAAGGATAGCAGAGTAAAACCAAAAGGCCTGGCTCCAATACTCAAGCTCAGAATCCCAACAGTGCCAGAGTGTTTGTGAGAGACATGAATGAAGAAACAGGAATAATCATTTTCACCAGTCACAGAGCAACTATGGAATCTCTTTTGGCATGAAAAATGAGAGCCATGTTTGATGTTGAGGCCCAGGCAAGGTGGACTCATGTTGGGGACCTTGGCTTCATCAGGAATGTGCAATTTGTTCTTTCCATGGGCTTTGCACAATATCCTATTGTTTGCACCTGCCAGCGTTGTCATCCTAAACTGTCTCTGCTGTTTTAGACATGAGCCACAACAGGTGTGCCAAATATTGGGCCATTAGCAAGCGGTAATTCACTGGCATGAATATTTATCATCTTGTAACAAGGCAGCAAAAGCTGTGTCTACTTTTTAGAACACTGGGCAGCGACGTCCTCAAAACCAAATTGTTTGAGTTTCTCATTTATGCAGAGGAAGAACAGCTCTTCGGTAATTTTCCATTAGACGGATTTATTTTCTTAGCCTTCTCCACACCAAAACACAACCTTGACAAGTGCTTGATTTTATTGAGCCAGCAAGATCACCTGATGGTTTATAGACCTGAAGCCTCTGGTTATGAAAACATGCCTTCTCGAACTGCTCTTGAAGTCGTTCTCTCCTCTACGAGTGAGGTGCCCAAGGTAATGGAGAGGGTTTTGCTTCTCACTCTTACATTTCTTTTGTCTTCCTTTCTCCTTGTTTGTTTTGTTCTTTCTTTCTATCCCCTTGTCCTTTTTGTTCTGAAAGAAGTTGAACTAGAAATGAAAAAAAGAGGAAAAGCTCAAACCTAGGTAAGAGTGGGTTGTACAAAGGATTCTTCTAAAAGAGTGCTTGTAAATTTTATGTACTGGATAAGAGCCTGAAGGATTGTGTGAGTTTTAAGAAAAACAAAATTCAGAGAGAAAATACCATACAGCTCCCTGGATTTCTGTTATATCTGAAACCCTCAGTATTGTGTCTCATTGTTGCTGTAGGATTTATGCTCAGCAGTGTCATCAATAGGTAATATATATATATATATATATATATATATATATATATATATATATATATATATATATATGAAATAAAAAGGCAGCAGTGATGGTAATAACTGATTTAGAAACCAAATTGGTTTCTCCAGGTTTTAAGCGCTTCCAGGATTGAGGAAGTAACCCTGGGTCCCAGTAGCTGTGTGTGCTATTGATTTGCTCTGAGAAATCATTACTCACAGAACCTTCCCATGCTCATGTTATGATGATCATTTATATTATTATTATTAACCTTCAATTTCTGAATCATTCTCCTTTTTATACAAAGTCATGAGTGAAGTCTCACCTCCCCCTCTTGCCTCTCTGCTGAGTCTTTCTACTTAATCTCCTAAGCGTTTTAGTTAGCCACATAGGACTTTATTTATTTGAGGGTTCAATGACAAGGACACATTCTTAAGGTCCTTTGTTGCTACTTTCTTTAATGATATATATGCACAAAAGGAAAGACAGAAGAACTATGTTTTACCCCTTATGATATTTATCACTAATACAATGTTTAGAAGGGTTTTAGAAAATATTTGCCAAATTAATGAAGAATCAAGATTAAGCACAGAATGCACCCCAAGACCTCACACTATTAACCTGGACCAGAGAGTCCCTCTGACTTACTACTTCCATGGCAGTGTCACTTGCCGAGGGCTTTTGGGCATTGTCATACAGCATGATCTATCTAATCTCAAGGGGAAACCACTTTTATTTTCCTCATTTTGGAAACCTGAGTCATATTGTCTCTGGTGAGGGACTGAATGCAAGCACAACCCAACTGGCTTGTCTTCTAACTAATTTTTGCAAGTGGAATTGCTATCCCTGGGGTGTTTCTTAAGGAATTTTCCAGGACTAAATGCTATTCTTTTGGGGAAGGTGTCTACACATCTGGGATGATAAAGCCCATGGGCAAGGCCGGCCCATTGTGATGCTACCCAAGGGAGACCTGGATTCCAGTCATTAGTTTGCAGCAGTGTCTCAGTTACTCTTCTCTCATTGCTGGGACAAATACCCTTCAAAATGAAGGAAAGAAAGGTTTATTTAGCTCACAGTTGCTGGAGGTTTCAGTCCATATTCAGCTGGCTCCAAGGCAGAGCGGCACAAGGCAGAGAACAACCTTTCATGACCCTAGCAAAGAGCAAGAGCACCAAAGGAGAGGTAACAGCAGCTCAAGCTGCTAGCTTCTCTTCCCACCTTACACTGTAATGCAAATCACCTGTCCCAGGGCAGCCGCAGCTGCCTCCACACCCACAATAATTAATCACAAACTCCAGAAGCTGCCCCAAGGCTGCGTGAAGCTTTTGGGGGGCACCTATACACAAACCATAACAAGCAGTTATCTTTTTGAAGCACAATGAATCCTTCCCTTCCTGGGGATTTGTCCTTGAATATGGTCTCAAAACCAGGAAATACCTCTCATATAATAATCTATTAACATTATGATCATCAGGGACCAGAACAAAAGTAGTGTTGGAAGAGAATATTGCCTAAAACCTCCCACCAGAACCAAAAGTCCTTTTTATTTTTTAAAAATTATTTATTTATTTATTTGGTACAGGGTCTTGCTGTGCAGCTCCAACCCATAGTGAGCCTCCTGTCTCAGCCTCCCCAGCACTGGGATTCTAGGCATGTGACACCACGCCTGGTTTCAGTGGCCAGCACACTGGCATGGCATACAGCACTGGGGATCAAACCCGGGTCCTTTCATTTGCCAGGCAGGTGCTTAGACCGTTCAGACCTCAGCCCCCAAAAGTCCTTTTGTAGTAGATTTTTTTTCACCGAGACTTTTCTTTCCCAATCTGAGCAGCCTATATCCGTCCCCATGGGATTATTACAATGACCACAGTGCTTTTCTATTAGGCCAGAGTGATTTTTCTTAAATTTCTTAAACTTGCTCATAAACCTTCAGATTTCTAAAATCTGTCACAAACTTTGATTTTTTTAAAATAAGATGTAATTCAAATGTCCTTTCCTTTTAGAAGTACTCTGTACTCTCCTTCCACTTTTGAGATTCATGCTTCAGTACTGTCATGCATGAAAATGACAAGCGGATGTACCAGTTTTCTCTATGGGAAGGTGTGAGCTCCTTAAAGACAGGGCCTCATTTATGTTGAGGCCTCTTGTGGCCTCTTTACCTACATGATCTTCTTCTCACTGACCACTCAAAGAAACATCAAAGGGACAGGGAATCAAGGAAAATTCTAGGGAGGCAAAAAAGGAAAAGAAATGCAGGTTCATTCAGGTACATTTCTACTGAAGTTTTGGTACCAAATTTGTGAGCCAGGGAGCCTGGGGAGAATGTAGAGCTCAAGTAGGTTCTACACCAAGTTCATTTCAGAAAACGTTCAGACTAATGCTCCTGGGAGCTGCTCGGTAGCAGCAAGCCCACCCATGCATCTGGGTGAGACCTAGGTCTCCCACCATCCTTATTCTTTACAGACACCAGGACGCTTCCCAGCCATGTACTATGCTTTGCATGCCGCACATACATGACAATTTTTGCCTTGTTGAGCCTTTAAAACTCTTATTATCTCCGATTATGATGACAAGCTGTGCAGAGTATAGGCATGTCTCAAACTGAGTTAATTGAAGGTAGAGGTCAGTTAGCTTTCATGGCCCATCCATCAGTACAAAAGTTTCCTTTTTTTTTTTTTTAATGCAGAGTCAAAGAAATAATGCAGGCCCCCTTCTCTTCCCTTGGGGCTGTCAGGTAGATGTTAGATTTCAGCGAGCTGTTAAAAAATCTTAATAGATCCCACTGAGCCGTTTCAGGTTGTTTGTGACAATCACTTAATTTCCTTGTTTTGCAGCTGACAGTGATTTTAATCTTCATTTCAGATTAGCCATATAAAACCTCCATGCCCTTTTCTCCCGGGGACAAGACGACTTCAACTCTGCAGTCTTTGAAAGGGAGAATTCTTTTCCTTTCTCTTTAGCAGCCTGACAAAAACGCACCTTCACCAAACTCTATACACAGTAATTTCTTGATAGATGTTAAAAATGCATGGTGGCAGAGAGTGGAAACCCAGTGAGGTCTGTAGCCACTGCCTGTAAGTGATTAGGCTGTGAGGAAAAATCCCCCCCTACACACTTTGTACTTTTTATACTTTCAACATTTTCTGTAACTCACATGTGTAACTTTACAATAAGAATACATATATGAAAGAATTAGTATTTCCCAATCAAGGCTGAACAAAGAAAATGCCATCTTTTGATGAGATGTTGAGCTGGGAAATATTTCACTGCCAAGGGGGGGGGCAGCCAGGAGAAAGTGAGATTGGAATACTAGCTTACAACTTGAAAGATGTTCTTTATTATAGATAATGCCACTGCCAACCTTTGTTCATCACATTTCTCAGTTTTAGTGGATGGGGGTTTACACACAGTAAAGTTTCCACTGTGAGTTGCTAATTATTCTATTGCCATTCTCTTGCCCAACTGACAGTTCTCTCGAACCAGAGTTACTGCAGAGACTGCAGAAACAATTTCTCTGAGACAATTGCAGAGCAGAAGACTCAGGAGATGAAGAAGACAGATTTGGCTCTCTCTGGGTGCTTTATCCCTGGGATGAAATAGAGACAGTCCTACCAGTAAATGGAGTTGTCATTTAACAAAACCTGGACTTACCTTCAAGGGCCCTTACTTTGATTCTGAATGCTACAGAGCTAACTGTCTCCCAGCGGCACTTTGTGAATTCTTCTGTCTTTGTATGTGATCTTGTGAATGTAATATTCCTTAGTGGGTAATTGCCTAGAAAAAGAAAAGATAATTTATATTCCAGATTTTAAGCCAATCCAGCAAAGGCTAGGTATCAGCAAGTGTGGATGTAAACTGAGAGTAGGGGTACACAAGAGCACTGGCTGATCAGTGGTAGGGATCACAGCCCCCACCCTGAAGGATGGGTTTGGCGTTTGGCTTCCTCTTGCCCTTTGGCAGGTCAAAGAGGGAAGCCCGTATGTCTGCCCTTCCATCTGGAGCTGATCTCTGTGGGAAGAGAAGCCTTGAGTCCTTTGTTGGCTGTGGATTTGATTTTTAAAGAGAGAAATCTGACAAATCGTGTTGAATGAGCAAAGCGTATTATGTGAATACTAAAATGTTTGCGCATCTGAGGACCACACGGTTTTATTCAAGGAAGCTCTACTTTTAAGGAGGTTATGAATTTTGAATCAGAGTTTTGTTGTCAGGGGACTGCTTCTTAGAAGGGAGGAAATGTACTTTTTAACAAGATTTTCAGCAAACGTTGACACATTCATTATGGTTGTGAGCACGGAGGTGCCTCAACTTTGTTTTGCATAATGTGGAAATAATATTGAGTTCCACTTGTGCCTGCTGCATGGCACTGCCATGAATTCCGCTGCCAGTGCAGAGGAAAACAGGAGCTTCCAATAACAAGAGACTGCGTAAGGGTAAGGGACCCGTCACACTAACTGTCCAAAAGGGATTCTCCATATATCTTTTCAACATTCAGTTTCTTTTTTGGCCCCAGCTTATCCGTCTGCCAGGAGGTTCATGCTGTAAACCAAGTCAGCTCTGTCTCATGCTAAAACCCTTTCCCCACATCACAAAGCCCTTCTCAGCCCCTTGCCAGGCTCCCGCCACTGAGGCCCCGTCCTTCCTTTCTCAGCTTACTGCCCTTTTCTGTCTCCTTCCCATTTCTGATCAAGTAAATATTTGTGGTTTGTTATTAGCAACATTCTCTCATTCTGTGTGACAATGACAGAATTTTAAAGAATCTGATAATAGCTCTTGCCGTTATGCTTATGAGAAGGGTGTTTTCTTGCCACAGGGCATTGGTAGGGGGCAGAAGAAGCAGAAGCAAGAGAATGAAAGGGTGACATTGGTCCAAGGCAGTGGCTAGCAGGAGGCTGGCATGGGTGGTTGGAACATTAGCCGTAGAAAGTTGACCCAGGACTGCAGATATGGAAAGGTCACAAGGCCACGGAGGAGTCAGTAGGAGGTGGAGGGAAGAGCCAAAATAAGTGCAACGCTTGGTAACATTGGCAATTTCAGCACTCAAGGAGACAGAAGTAGGAGGATCTCAAGTTCAAGCCCATTCGGGCATCTTAGTAATTTGTCAAGACTCCGTCTCACCACACCAAGCCAAGCCAAACCAAACCAAATAAAAAAACAGAAAATCAAAAGCAGCAGCTTGTGATGGTGACTGGACAGTTAGCTCACTGGAAAAGGTGTGGGTTCAATTCCCAATACCACAAGAGAGAAAAAGAAGAGAGCACAGGGATGGAGGCATGGGAAGCAGAGTGCAAGATGACAGAAAGGTGTTTTATTGTTTTATTCAGTGATTCTCAATCTTGCCCTCAGGGGACATCTGGCAGTATAAGTGATAGACCAAAAAACACAAAGGTCTTTGACTTCTTTAGTGTTTTTTGGTTTTATCACTTATACTGTCTCATTGCTATTTGCTTCCCAACAAAATTATTTAAAAACACCACAGGTAATAAATATAAATAAATTTTATTACAGAAAAAACAAATTGCCATTCATTGCACTAAAATACTTACCTTCATGTCCAGCACATTTGCTCCACTGTTCTTGCCACTGCCTGAAGCATTTCTGGAAGTCCAGTTTCCCAAGTGTCTTTGGTTGAACCGTTTCGGCCACCTCAGTGCCCTTGACTGACTCAATACTTTGACCTTCCGTGGTCATTTGGGGAAGAACCAGAAGTTGCATCATGCCAGCTGTGGAGAGGAGAGTGACTGAGAACTCACCATAATGCTTTTATTGAAAGAAATTGTCTTCAGTGTTTTATTGAGACAGCCCACAGCAGCTTTGAAGCAAGGCAAAATGTTTCAAAGGGGATTCAAGGCAATAGGTCATTTACTATAAGTATTTTTTTTTTTTTAATTTACGCATCCACTGCGGGTTTTGATCACACTTCCTCTGCAAATATATTAAACTGTCCTCGAGACTGAAGGAGGGAGGTTACTGGCTCCTATAGTCACCATCTGCAAGTGTCCAGGACATGAGGGGAAGTATTTTGAGTAGATAGAAGAAAACAGTGCTGTCAAACTTCCTGCAGTGTGCAAGAAGTGACTTCCATGGGGTTACCTGGTTCCAAATGTTAGTAGTACTAGAATTCAGAAACTGTAATATGACTTAAGAAACATGAGCATATGGATGTTGGTGTGTGGGTGTGGTTAGGTTCGTTCTGGCCCCAGCTCATCCCTCTGCCAGGAAGTTCACGCTATAAACCAAGTCAGCCCCTGCGTGTCTTGCTGGCCCCGGGGCACACTGAAGCAGCAATTGAGACTGGGCTTGGTGGTGCAGGCCGGTAATCCCAGTCCTTGGAAGGCTGAAAACAGGAGGATCACTAGGAGTCTGATCTGTGTAGTGAGACTCTACACTAAATATATTTAAAAAGTAAAATGGGGATATAGCTCAGCAGCACACCACCAGCCTGGCAATTGCAGTCATGAGTTCAATTTCCTGTACCAGGAAAAAAAGTCTATTTGTAGGGAATTCATGTTTATCTATACCTGTCAATAGACAAAATAGTATATAAGAAAGAAGCACTTTACAAAGCTAAGTATTAAAAGCTATGAGTAAGCTAAATATTTTCTTATATATTATTAAATATCATTTCAGTGTCCCACAGTTAATAGATGCGACTTTAATAATGGTAGCAAGATGACTATATATAGTCATTGTAAAACATGAATTTGAAATCAGAAGAGCAGGGGGCCGGGAGTGGTGGCACAGGCCTGTAATCCCAGCACTCGAGAGGCTGAGGCAGGAGGATTGCTGTGAGTCCAAGACCAGCCTGAGTTACAAAGTGAGCTTAAGGCCAGCCTAAACTGCATAGTGAGGCTCTGTCTCAAAAAGACAAAAAAAAAAAAAAGAGCAGAGCCAGGATTTTGGGGGGATACATTTATTTTTTGCACTATTAAGTTAGACATATATTTCCAAAGGTACATACAGAGGGAGAAGAATACAGTCAGGAAGCCCAAGGTTTGGAACAGATGAGTTCTGCTGCCTTAGGAAGGGCCAGTGCCTAAGCTGGAAGATTACTCAGATATCATTGTCTTCTCATTTAGATTCTCTTGATTAGATTAATATCCTCTCCTGAATATACCAATTATATTGAGAATCGATTGTACTTTTAAATTTATCTTCTGTACCCCACCCAGCACCTCATCACTGACCCTCTAGGGCCCCTCACTGAGCTCAGAGGTGGATCTTGGAGGACAGATGCCTGGAGATCTGACTTAAATTATATCTCAGAAAGCCCTGCTAAAACCAGAGGAAAAAAAGTTTATATCCATTATATGTGCTTTCTTTAAAAGAATTTTTCATTCCGTGAAGGAAATCCTGTTTTGAAGACACCTTAATGAACTTTATGTTTGTGGATTTGTTTTCTCTGGTTTATTATACAGACATAATTTGTGTGTGTGTGTGTGTGTGTGTGTGTGTGCGCGCGCGCATGTGCGCACACACTCCTGCACATGTGTGCATGTGTTCACTTTAAGAGGTTGCAAAGTTTGCATCTATTTCACAAAGAATTTCCCTTTCTTCAGGATTAAGAGATTAATCAGTATTACTCATTTCACTTTTTCTTTTTTTACTGAATTGAAACTCACATCACAGTATAATAACCATTTGAAAGTGTGTGTTCTATACTGTTTAGCACCTTCCTGGTCCCAAAAGAAGCTCCCAGTAGGCAGCCACTCCCTGTTCTTCTGATATCCGGGCCCCTGACTACCATGATGAGGAATTCATAGATTCTGTACTGTGGAACTTCAGACCTGTTCCTTTAGTTGTATTTTATTTTGTACTATGACTGATTGTTCTCTGTCTCATTGTCCCCCTCCTTTCTCTTTCTCTCTCTCTCCCTCCTCTCTCTCTCTGCCATACAGAAAGACTGGCACAAGGAGAAGTGAGGAGGTGGAGAGAAAGATGTCAAGGGACAAATATGGCAAAAGGGAGAGTAAAGGGAAGGAAAGGAGGGTTGGGGAGTGAGAAGATGCTGGGGAAGAGCAGGTGTTATGAAAGGAAATAAGAGTGAGCAGAAGAGGAGAAGAGAAAGAGCCTTAGAGCCCAAGCAAGTCAGGTTGGGTTTGGAAGGAGAGGAATTCTCACTCCACACACACACCTCAGAGAGACTACAGAGCAGCAGAGACTCCTACAACACCATGAAGTGAGAGCATGGATCTTAGAGAGCTGTTCTAAAATATCAAATGTACATGCTTACCTCAAAGAGAATTAACACAAGGAAAGTGGGTTATCCTAATCCTGCCTCACATTTTCTAGTATGCATCCATAGACTCTAAATTTTCTTGGTATTTGGGGTCCTGTCCTGATGCTCAGAGTTCTTCTGTTGACCTCCTGCTGTCAGCTCTCCATTGCCATTTTGACTGTTCCAGTATTTTTCTCCTTGAACAATTGAGTTTCTGTGATTCCAGTGCAGGTGGCGGGTGAACTACAGACAGTCTACTTCTGCTGGATTAGCCCTGCTGATACTGCAAACTTGGAAAGAGTCGATATGCTATAGAATGACACAGAAACCTGATAACAATAGGAAAGAGACTTTTCCATAAATCTTCTCAAGTCTAGTATTTCCATATTAAATCTTATGAAGTGAGTGTCGGGCTGTTGATGAATGTGGCCTCAGCTGATGGAATGTGCTCCAGCTCTCTTGGCAGGCTTCCTGCAGGTCCCAGGTGATAAAAGCCGACTGGAGTATTTCTTCATTATCATCATCATCTTGCATTTACATTATTCTCCTTGTCACTGAGAACTCCAGACTCCAGTCTATAGGAAATGCTTCACACGCAGTTGAAATATGTCCAGTGGGGTGGGGAGGAGCTGTGCACACAGAGTGCGGCCTCTTTTGGAATATTTTACATGATTAAACTTGCAGAATTGAGGCGAGCCACTCAGGCTGTCATCGCACTGGAGTGGAGAAGGGAGGGACAAGCGCCAAGTGGCTTCTGGAGAGACAGAGTCCAGTAACTTTCACACAATGACTTCAATTCTCCTCACTTTTTTATGCACACAACAGTTGCTGAGAAGGCTGTGGAACTACTGGTTGAAGAGAATTATTTTTTGCAAACAATTAAACTACCAGAGACATAATGATTTAAGGCACAAATCTTGAGAAGTTTGAGTTCATGACTTGGACCCAACTTTCCCAGCTGGAGAACTGGGAGCAAATCTCTGTGTGGCCTGTTTTCTTATCCATAAAATGAGGAGAAACTGATCCCTTATGAGAACGCTGTGAAAGCTTGCACTAATATATGCATAGACAGAGACAGCATTCAGTAAATGCCCTGTCACCAGTATTGCTATTATATCCTTGGAATTTATGTTCTAAAAGCTTTCATTAGAACTATACTTACTGAGCTGAACCCATAAATATAGATAGATATATATAATTCCTCGATCTAATTGGTAGGTTCTGGCCGTAGTATCAATTGCTGAATTATTACGATGGTCGTCTAATATGGCAAGAGTCCTTAAAGCAACAGCTTATCTTCCCAGAGGCCACCTCTTCCTTTTGTCTCCAGCCAAAGGGTGCAATTTCCTCTCACCTTTCCCACCCATGACAGGGACCCCTAATCGGCTCCTCAGATATTTCTAAACAACTCCCTCAAGCTCTAACAAAAGTCCATAACAGCCTCAGCTTTCTTTGTCTCGGGCCAGAGGATCTATCTGCCGCATTGGCCCTCAATCCTCTCTATGTCTTTGGAGTTAATAAAGGCTAATTTTATCTTTCCTATCTCTTTACTGTGCTGCTGAAAAACCTATCACTAATAACTCGTTCTGCATATTATAGGCATATACTATTATTAAATCAGTTACTTATATTCTGTATTCTTGTTTGATTGTGTGTAAAATGGGAGGAATTCTAATGTTCTATGGGATTGTTTTGGTGGCCTTAGGTGTATGCTTACTCATATATATGTGAAAATATATGTACAGATATAGGAAAAATACATATAAGTGAAACTATATAGCTATCAACATCTACATACATGTATGGATAGACACACAGATAAAATGCTTGATGCAGATGACACAATAATTTTTATCACTGCTACTCTCATACCATTGCTATTGCCCAGAAGAGGCTGATGTCTAGAAATCAAGAGTGAGAAGAATATTCATTGAACCACAGACAAAATATACATTCATGCCTCTACAATTCCTTGATGTAATCATTTTCATTTTGTGCGATGCAGAATCTTCTATTTTTGAACCATATTGACAATCTGAAGTCTGAATTAATTCAACAAGCAAATGAGACAGTGATTGCTTATTTTACCAGAGATTTATTAGCTTTATCAAATTATCGCTAGGAAAGAGGGAGGCCTATTCTTAGCTCGCAGTGCTATTGAGCCGCCCTCTGCTCGTGGACGGCCACAGCCCCAGTGAGGCCACCTGCTCTGTGCAGGTCTTCTGGGGAGGGGATCCATGCCCCTCCTCATGTTCTGGCTGCTGGCTGACGTGGGGGAGATTAAGGAGCTTATTCAGTTATTAGCTGTAAAGGTTGTCGCTGCCTTTTGATTGCCAACTGTAATGGGTGCTGGATTTTAATTATCAGCAAGTTCCAAAGCTTTGAAACGAGTCTTTGGAGAGAACTTTGCAGGAAGGTGAGAGAGAACAGCAAGGAAAGGACAAAGCTTCAGGCCCAGGCTTATGCTCTGCCCCCGGGATCTTTGGCGGGCTCCTACCCCAACGTTGGGGAACTTTGTCCACACTCAGTATCCTTCTCTCTAGGCTTCTGCTGTAGGCCTTGGCATGTTTTCAATGGCAACGCAGATGAAAATTTCCTCATTAATTCATGCACATCCATCTGCATATAAATCAGGATAGGTTAGTTCCTATTGGATATTAGTGAGGGCTCTCAACTCTGGGCTGAGCATGAAGGAACCCAGAAAAGAATAAAGTTGAATCTCTCCTCTTTAGGAATCCACAAGAAGTTGGGTCAGATGTGAGCAACCAATGACCATAGGCTAGTGGGTATGAATGTCAATCACCACTCTTCATACAAAGAAAGAAGATAGGATGGGTGATATCAGAGCAGGAGGGCCTCAGAATGCTTCATAGGGAAGAGGGAGCTGAAATGTGCTTACAGGAGGAAAAGCTGGAGGTGCTGGTACACACCTGCAATCCCAGAACTCTGGGAGGCTGAAGTAGGAGAACTGCAAGTTCAAGCCCAGCCTGAAAAATTTAGTAAGAGTTTGTCACAAAATAAAAAGAAAAATAAAATAAAACAAAATATCTGGGACTCTAACTGTAGCCCTGGTTTCAATGCTTAGTATCCTGCACGTGCATACACACACACACACACACACACACACACACACACACACACACACACACACATTCCAGCTAAATTCAAGGGGAAGCATGGGAATGAGTGGAAATGAGGGACAGGATTGATCAAATGGAAGGCACAGAAGCAGGAAACAGCAGTGTTGTGAGGAACAGGAAGCTGTGCTGGCCTGTGAAGTCTGACCCACGATTCTGCTGACTGTCAAGACTCCCAAGGGAAGAAAAGGAGAGCAGGGGAGGTGTCATGGGCTGTGTGTGCTGTTCTGGGAAATGTGGACTCCCCTGAGTCAGAGCCAGACAGCAAACAAAGCCTGGAGGCAGAGTTGCCTGCATTTTAGAAAAGGCCCTCTGGCTCCACTGAGGACCATACACTGGTAACTCAGCATAGGAGCTGGGAGCCCAGTGCATGAGTCAGCTGTCTGTGGCTGTGACAAAATACCTGTGAAAGTAACTGAAGAAGAGGAATGGATTTTTAGGCTCCTGGTTCAGAGGTTAGAGTCCATGGTCACTTGTCTCTGTTGTTTCCAAGGAGGACATCACGGTGGGGAGGATTTAGTGGGGTGGGAAATGGAGGGGGGAAGAAGTAGGGGTGGACTAGGGAAGCTTTCCCCTTCCAGGATCCATCTCCAGTGTCCTTACTCTTCCATCTAGGCCCACTTTCTAAACTTTCCCTCTCCCCCCTATAGCCTGTTAAGCTATTGAACCCACCATTTCATGAGTGCTGTTAGAGCCTTCCTGACCCTACTAACCCCAAATTCCTTAATACATGAGATTTGGGGGACATTTTATATCCCAACCATAACTTCTTAGGCAGCTACTACAAAATCTAGGTGGGAAAAGACAAGTGGTCGGACTAAGTCATGGCTAGTGGGTTTGGAGAGTGGCAGATGGGCTTGGATCACATTTGGGGGCCTCATGGAGGATCCTCAGGGTATAACCACAATGAGAAGAATCAAGAATAGCAGGGGGCAGCTGGGTGGAGGCTGAGCTGTCAGAGGTTATACAGAGAGAAAGGTCAGCCTGCGGAAGCTTGTGTGAAGCGTGGCAGGTGGAAGGAGAAAGGAGGATTTAGGTGGCATAGCATGACATTCCTCCAGGATTTGTGTCCAGGAAGCCCTATGAGTTTCTGTTCTGTAGGTCAACCAGAAATCTTAATGAGTATCTGTGTAGACAGTAGGCAGAGAAATCTGATTGGCATGCAATAAGTCTGGGGTCTAGAGATGTTAGGGGCAGGGAGCAAAGGGCATGAGGAGATCAGATTGGAAGTCACATGTGTGGGTGCATGGTCTGAGACCTCAGGAGATAGAAGGCCAGGGAGCCCGCCACAGGGACTTTCAGTCTGAATGGGAGTGGAAGAATTTTGAGCCTCTGGTCCACCCTTCACCAGCTCCATGCTGTGCAGCAAATGACTGTGTCTCCCTCTGTTTTCTCATCCTCCAGATGAGGTGGATGCTGGTATTCATGGAGCAGTGGTGATTTAGGTGGTGACCTGCGAATGTGCTTAGCAGTCTGCTGGATGCGCCGTTAGTATTTCTTAGATCTTCTGTTTGTCACCATCACCATGGTCATTATCCTCATTACTTTACCTAAAGCTTAGATCTTCACATCTGCAATAAGAGCGGTATTGACTGAGATCACGGCATGATCCCATCTGGTTCTTGGTTGGAGAACAGAGAGAAGGTCAAAGCACAAGCCAGGGGGCCAGTTGCCAGCCACTGCAATGCAGGTAGAAGGATGGTATCTCCATTCTGGGTGGGACCGTGGGTGCAGGGCAGAGGGGTCAGGTGTCTTGTGAACATGGCAGCCAGAATTTTCTGGCAGAGTAGGCGAGCTATCCAGGAAGAGGCAGCCATCTGTAAGGACAGGCAGGCAAGCCTGGCTTCTTTTCTTGCCTGAAGCATCACAGTTAGATTGGCAGTGGAGTGGTCTTTTAGGGATGGAGTCACTATTCAGTCATTACGTGCAAAATGTGGCATCTATTCTGTCCTGTCTTACAGACTCCAGGCACTTTTCTTTTGCCACTGGGGTAGGATGCTGGGTTGTGGTGCCAGAGCCCACACTGTGGTAGGGAAATATTTGCTGCTCTAAGAATTTCTCCTCTCTTACATATTTAAAAAATTTTTTTAAATGTATTTTGTACAGGCTCCCACTATGCAGCTCAGACACATAGTGATCCTCCTGTTTTCAGGCCCCCTAGCTCTGGGATTACAGGTGTGTACCCCAAAGCCTGGACTCCTTGGCTGGCTTAGCATGCCTGGGGGTGGAGCTGCTGCTACAGGTGGTACTGGGGATCAAACTCTGTTCCTTGTGCTTGTGTAAATAGGCACTTAGTCAGCTGTGCTATCTCAACTGACCCTTCTTCTGTATTCCTTTCACACTGCTACTACAAATTTGCCCTAAACTCAGTGGCTTAAGAAATATAAACATATTTTCTAATGACTCCAGAGACCAAAAGTCTACAAGGAGGTGACAGAGTTGCATTCTTTCTGGAAGCTCCAGGGGAGAACCTCTTGTCTTTTCCGTTCCATCTTCCAGAGGAGACTACAGTTCCTGCAGTTCCTCTGCAACCTCCAAAGCACGTCACCCCCCCTCTGCTCCCATCACTCTATCTCCTTTTTCTGTCCTTCACCTCCTCTAAGGACATCTGTGTAATAGTGGAGCCCCCTGGGCAATCCAGGGTCATCTCTTGGCAACATCCTTAATTACTGTTATTATTGTATATTAGCGATATAGAATAATGAACTTGGTGTTGAAGTATTCATAAATGCATGCAATACATTTTGATAATTTCCACCCCCATTCCTGCCTTGCCCTTGCTTTTCCCATCTAGTCTTTGTCTTTTTTCTCTAATAGTCGCCCTTCTACTTTCATTTTCCTTCTCCTTCTCCCACTTCTACTCTTCCTTCCTTTCCCCTTCCCCTCCCTCTCCCCCTTCTCATCCTTTTCCCCTTCTCCTCCCCTTCCTTCTCCCTCTTCTTCTCTTTCTCCCTCTCTTTTTTCTCTCAGAGAGAACAGCCTTATATCAATCATACCCACAAAGTCCCTTTCGCTGTCTACCATAGGTTCTTGTGTTGGAAAGGTAAACAGTTTTGGATGAAGGGTACTATTTCATCTACCTCATATTCAGAGACTATAGATTGTTTTTTTTTTTTTTTTTTTTTTTTTTACTGGTTTAGCTTCCTTACCCATCTTTCACTTCCCTGTAGCCATCTATGCTCCTTAGTCTTCCTAAACATAGATTCACCCTCTAAATTTGCCCACTGCCTTGTGTGAAAACTTGGATATATGAACCATGCATTAACTCACTTAATTAACTAATGCATGTAATGCACACAACACGATGCCTCTCACATAAGAAGCAGCCACTAAAATAGAAGTCAGCCTATTCTTGCAGTCTATAAATACAAGTTTGAATCATGATTCTGTCACTCTGCTCACAAGCTAACTCTGGGTTCTGCGCCATCTGTAAATTTGATAAACACATCTCTCAGGTCGTCCTTCCCATTGTTGATAAAAACGTCCAACCAGACAGAGATTCCGACTCGGCTTTGTAATAGCCTGTTGACTGCTGCTAAGTATTTTATACTTTTCCGGGAATGTCCACACACATTATTCCAATAAATTCTATTCTTCCAACAATTTGTGAGCGATGATTCTTCATTTGGCACTTGGTAAATTCTGCCATGTGCAAGTCAACCCAGGAGGCTAACTGATAAACTACAAACAGAGGACCTGCTTCCAAGGAGCCTGTGAATCACGCTGGAAGATATGCACGTTTACTACACAGCTGCTCCATTTATTATCACTCTTTGGGTGAATTGATGCATCCGTTATGAGTGTAAGTTCTAGCCTACATTCCTCATCTTTTCACAGGTACCCTAACATCACAACACACTCAGCTTGCAGCGTTAGTCACCCCAACCGTTGGAGGCCCGGAAGACATAGAAGGGAATTGCTTGTCGCTCCTTTCCAGCTACCCTGGCAGGCTAACCTCTCCTTGTTCAGAGTACTTTCAAGCCATCTGTTTGCAATCTCATATGCAGCAGGCAGTTGGTTATCCCAGTTAGCACTGCTCTGTGTTCAATGTCCTTTCGCACCACCACTGTAGATAGTTGGGCATTACCTATGTACAAGTTTTCACCTTTTTTTTTTTTCCTGTTACCTATACTTGCTTATGAATCACCTCATTTCATTCTGCATTTCATTGTGAGATGTTATGGCACCCAGAACACAAATGACCTAGGTCTGAATTGCTAATTTTCATATGAGTAGGAGTTGGTGCAGTGTGGTACAAGGTAGTCAACTAGCACGTCAACTTATCTCGAATGTGCCATTCCTCAAATTCTAGAGGTATATACTCATTTAGGATTTATTTATGCCACAAGCCAACTTCTCATGCTCCCATTTCCTCCCATGAACTCCACTCCTCATTTGATGATTGCCATTGTCTTCTTTGTTGTTTTCAGATCACTGTTTTAGGGGTCCTGGGGCAGAGGTGCCAAAATTAAATTAAGGATGGCTAAAGTTTGCATTCTCTCTTTCTCCGTCGACCCTATTCGTAGTGCATTGGAAGAAAACTCACTCTTATTTTTGAAAAGAATGAGAGGAAAAATAAAATGGTGCATGCTTTTTAAAAGGAAATAAGCATTTTATCTTCTGGTTAGAAAGATAAATGCAGGCCAATAAAGTTAAGTAAATGTTATTCCTGTGTTAAGGGTGGCACTGACCAGGAGAATGCAAGAGCCATCCTAATTAAAAGTAGCTATTTGGTAATGCGTATTTTGAATCCCAGGAGAAATTACTTTCCTTTTTAAAAAGACTTTTCTCTATTAGAATACTTGCTACCTACCAGAGTCACAAGCCCTTAGATACCTGCAAGATGCCACCTAGTGCTCCTCACGAGGATCTTTCTCAGAAAACAGGTACTCGATTTCCTCATCCACAAAGTGGAGTCATGGATGTTTTAAAGCACACTATAAACTTCTTTGCCAGTATCTTTCATGGCTTTACTCTTCTTTTTTTTGTTATTGTAAAGTTCCATTTAACATGTAGGCTTAAGTTTGAATATTATTTTACCTGGGAGAAAAACTGCCACCCAATGCCCAGTTCTTTTACAGCACTTACTCTATATGCAAAAAATAATTGGTGATTGTTATGTCAATAATGCTATACTAGGCTGCATTTTGCATAACAAATGTCTCAATAATTTCTATCCCTAGACCAAATGTAACTTCTTAGATTTATATATTTGTTAGATGAATGAAAGTACATAAAACTGCACATGTGTTTTGAAAAGAATCAAGTGATGGGAAAGATCACAAATTTTTAGGAAGTTTGCAAAAGATACACACGCTTGAGCAAAAGGACAACACAATAGCTTGAATTTTTTTTTCCTCTGCAGTCCATGGGCATAATCATTCTTCAGTCCTGCAGGCCCAGAATCTGAGATGTCTATTTTTGAATTACTATATATAGAGAGAAGAAACGGTCCCTTGGAATGTGGAGTTACTCAGTATTTTTGGATCTTTGGCTATTTTCAAGGTTCTTCATCTGGACTTAAAAACCAAGTTAATAGGCAATCGTTTCCCCTCATCTCCTGCACAGACACTATTTAAGGAGGAGATTTGTCACGCAAGGACTTCAGGGAGCAGGAGGCTGTTTGCATTCTCCTGGGACCAGCCACCAATCACAGTGTCTTTCCGCAGAAGCTGAAGAAATTCCTTACTAACCTGCACTCACTTCATTGGATTCTATTAATTTACCCCAAATGCATTTTAGTTTTTAAAAGTGCCTGTGCAGGACTAAATACACAAAACATGTTTCTGTTTAACTCATTTTGTTTGCAGCTTAAGCCCAAACTGAGTTTTTTTTTTTTTTTTCTTTTTTTATCTGTTGTAAGTTTTATTTGGTGAATGTCCTCAGCACCTGCTTTGACACTAAAAGTGTTCCACAACCTGTCAACACTACTTCAAGTCCATTCGTTAGGCTTGTCAGGAGTGCTTGGTCTCCTGGAGCCACACGTCAGACAGCACTGGTAGATACCATCTAGACGGGAATGTTCTGTTGGGGCAAGGAAGATGATGCCTGGATTGGGAACAGTGGCTGGAAGATTCCTGTGCTGCTTGTCCCAAACACTAATTTCCTAAGGGAGTTTGTGTGCGTTTACACTGATGGCTTGTCAAAGATGAGGCCATCTGCGAGCTCCATATTAACATCTTTGATTGACTCAAGTTGGAAAGGTATAAAAATGATGCTATCCTCCAATAACTACTGATTGTCCAAGGCAGTAATACCTATCCTGGTAATACCAGTTCACAAATGCTTTAGTTTTCAAAAAAATTTGGTTCACAAAAGTATTTGGCAAAATGCTGCTTCCTTTCACAAATTCTACATCAGGTAGCGAACATAGCCACTGGCCATCTTCCCCACAAACACAAATGTAGCTATCTTCTTCAAAATTGGGAATCAAAATAAGGCCTTAAACAAAAGTACCACCATACTTGGCATTTAATACAAGCCAGATGCTATGTTATGTACTTCCCAGATATTATTTTAGTTTTAATCTGTGCAGGCTATAATATTGTTCCCATTTCAAAGTTGAGGACAGTGAGGCTCAGGAAAGGCAAGTACTCTGCTAAGCTACTCAGTCAGTAAGAGTTGGAGTCAAGAGTCATATTCAGTCTGCATTTCGTATTTTCTTCTACCTTGTGCAGTTTGCAATTTTACAATTTTGTAATTGTGCAATTTTGTAAATTGTTTCAGATGCAGACCTTAAACTGTCTAATATTTGGGAGTGGCCTGGTGTCTTCAGGTGCTAATTGCTTTTGATGTTTTTTAAGTGAGCTCAGGGCATATACACTCTGTGTCAAATTACCTGTTAGCAGCTCTAACTTCTTTGAACCCTAAGAGGTAAGGTTAGGGTCCTTTGATCACAGATGAAGAGAGCAAAGCAGAGAAGCACATGCCAGGCTTGCCCTGGAAGTTTCCTGAGTACCATATAAGAGCTCTGGGTTTGGGACATGCCATGGGGTGATAACGGTAGCAAAGATGGACAGAAGGTGCCATTGAGCATTGCAAGCATCTAAGTATTTCATGCTTCCCTTTTTGTATCTCGTGTTCCAGCATTGTTTATGGTAGTTGGTAGCTAATCTGTAAACATTTGCAGTGTTTTGCAGGGGATCATGTGGGTAGTGGATGACAATTTCCAGGGAAGGATGTCATTTACGCGTTCACTGCTGGGAGCTTCAAGTTCTGCACCATTAGAACAGTCTGAGGTTCTTTGGCTTTCAGAAGTGTCCTGGAAACTGACCCTGGATGGAATTAATCCAGCCTATTTTTATAAAATGATTCCGTGATCAACACCCACACACTTGAGGACAGCTGGGTCCCAGTGGAAACTGTAAATGTCTCCTTTGCTGGTGGGTGTTTGTTTTTTCCACAAGGTCAGCTGCATCCTGGCAGTGTAGATGCAGCTCCTGGATGGGAAGGACAAATAGTACATCCTTCAGTCCTGATGAGAGATGCAAATGGAAGCTGCCGTCATGAAGGTCTAATCAAACACCAGCCACCCCTGGTAATGCAGATTGTCAGGTCGGCCAGCCAGCTTCTCCAGGAGCTTGACAGGGAAGATTAACATGCTGTGAGCTCCACAAAAATCATGGTGGCTCTCACCTCAGGCTGCACCTCTGCACGGGCCCAGATGAGATACTCTGGAAAATGGCAGGGATGGTAGCAGCATGAGGGCTGTCCTTGGCCTCCCTCCCATCCGTTTTCTTGTGGCTTTTAAACTGGCCCTGGCCATCTACCATGAAGTCTGTGGAGAAGAAAGGTGCTGACTAGACTTCACAGCAATATACTCTCCCTGATTCCTGACAAATTGTTTCCCCATACCCTTATTCTCCTGTGTGTGTATGTGTGTAGTTCAGAACTCTTTTAGTTGCTAAGCAACCCACAAGCAGCTCCAGCCCACAATATCTCTTAGAACTGTAGACATGTTGTCCGAGGAACTCCATAGCCTCTTGATCCTCTGGCAGATGTCTTCCCAGGCTCTTGCCTTCTGTCTTTCAAATACATCTCAATGGATCAAGATGAACAACTGAGGCAAGAGTAGATCAACCACTGTATGCATGGCTGGACCAGTCTGTATTCTTCTCCACAATTCCAATGGAAAGGTAAAAATGATACTTAGGAGGTCTTGAACTAATATAGTTTTGCGATTCAGTTGGCCATATCTAATCATTTGCATATGGATGATCAGGCACAGGAAGGTTGTCCACAATGTGAAATAAGATGCTGGAGAAGAGGAGAGGGAAATTGGAAGCCTAGGGATAGAGCAAGGCGAAGGGAGTAGTACCCATTCACCCTCAGTAGCATGACTGGCCTTGATCACAGTTGGTGTTTGGTGAGGAGAATTACAAAGGGTGAGGGAATGGAGAACATCTTCTACATAGTAATTGTTTTGTTTCCATCTAAGAAATTATGATGATATTTTAATATTAGGATAGATGTTTAGAAATATCCCATGTGGTAATTTCATCTGTCTGCTCTATTAGTTTCTCAAATAAACACCAGTGGGAATGGCTTTGGTCCTGGCCTGTGACATTTAACCTTAGAAATTCATGAAAAGATACGAGGAGGCAAGTAAAGGTGTTAGCATCAATGCACTACTGATTTCACGAAGGTGAACAAATATGGTAACCAGCAGAATGGATGAACTGGGCGGGTAGAAGCCAGGGGTCTGAAAATGAGAGATCTGAAAACTCAGAGTCGGTGGGAAGATCTACCACAGTCCATGGAGTCTGAGGCTGAGGTAGACTTGGAATAAACTCTGGAGTATGGGGTGCGAGAGATACAAGGGGCCAGCATATTGTGCTGCGGCTCAGCATGAAGAACAGAGTGACAGTGGAAAGAAGGTGCTGATGTCAGTCCTTAGCAAGTGCCTGGAAGACCTGAGAAGGGGTTCACAGGGCAGCCATGTGAGTTAGGATTTGGAAGGAGGCAGGGGAAAATGTAAGGCGCATCAGGGAAATTAATGGACCCTACAAGTCCTGACGGAACTGGCTCTCCCCCGTTGCTGCTGCTGCCCCATGGTTCTCTGCTATACTCTGTCTCTCGTCAACTCTCTATTTGTCAGCTCCATTTTCTTTTTCTTATTTCTGCCTGCATGTTCTCACCTATTAGGGACATTAAACAGTTCTGGATGCTGAAGCATTAGCCCTAGGAGGACTGGAAATTATCCTCATCCTTGACCTAAGGGGAGGGAGTGCTTGCTTTCAGGAATGAGGTGCTTACTGGGACTCCACCTACAGTGGTCATGGACTCAGAGATCACCATTAGGTGACTCTCTAGAACATGAGAAATTTCCAGAGTGACACTAAGCAGTGTTGGCCAAAAGACTCACAGGCTTGGTCTTTAAGAGTTTTGTCTCTTCAAGCCTATAGTCTACCAAGCTTCCTTCCCATGCTGCCAGATACAAAGGAATATTGCTGGCCATCCTCAAACTATCTCTTATGGAGGATCAAAGGACAAAACCTGACCTAGTGATGGGTTCCTAGAAAAATTCATGTATCGCATTGGTGAAAGAAGCATCCAAAAAAGGATAGGTGGATGTCTATCTCTTTATTTAGAAATAAATAGTCTTTCTGCAACGGAGACCCCCTAAGCAAATCTACCCTAGTGTGCAAAGTCACCAAGGATGATACTTTAGTGACATCAGCTATTCTATTTTATCCCCCTTTTTATTTCCTAACAATGCAAGATTTAGTTTCATGATGTGCTTTCAAAAACTATCACCCTGTGTCACCAAGCTTCATGGCTGTCATGTAGTAGGGAAAGGGCATCAGATATCTCTTTTAACAGGAGATCTTAAGATGATAAAAATGCACATTCCTGAGGCTAGCCCTCAGAGATATTGATTTTGATGTGAGCTGCTAGAATCTTTTTTTTTTTTTTTTTTTTTTTTTTTTTTTTCAGAAACGGGGATTGAACTCAAGCCCTTGCACTTGCAAGGAGAGCACCTATTCCGCTGAGCCATCTCCCTGGCTCCTTGGAATCTGTATTTGGAATAAGAGTTTGGATATTCTTCAGGAGTCTGGAAAATATTGCTGAATGCTTAAATATTGCCAGAACTTGGCAACTAGTTCTCAGTTGTTTTTTTTTCCCTGGAAAAAATGTCATTTGCTGTCATATAGATCTGGGTGAGCCATTTTAGTCTCTCATTTATATTAAGAAAATAGATATCATTTTCCTACTAAAATCCAGCCAAATCCGAGGTGAGAATGTGCTTTTTTCCCTTTGTTTTTTTTTTTGTCCTTCTTTTCTTCTTCCTATATCCTCTCATCATGTCCCTCATCCTTCTGCTTTTCTTCTTCTTAAATTTTACTATTATTTTTAATCTTCTATTCATTTATTTGGTATAGGGTCTTGCTATGAAACTTGTATTTGTAGTAATCCTCCTGTCTCAGCCTATTCAGTGCTGTGATTACAGGCGTGTGCCACCATACCCAGTTTTGGTGGCCCACACAACATGCCTGGGGTTTCAGGGCCAGTATAGCATGTGATACCAGGGATCAAACCCAGGTCCTTGTGCTTGTCAGGCAGGCGTTTAGACTATTGAGCTATATGCCTAACCTTGCTTTTCTCCTTACTATCACAATTGAAGCAAAACAAAAATGGACTAAAAACACTCCTTTTATGAAATATTTCTTATGTTGCTGCTCTTCCCACCCCCCATCTTGGCCAGACATACCTGGTTTAGCAGCTTTTGTACTGTTTTGCTTTTTTCCTTGTGAAGCGTTTATCCTCAGCAACTCTCTAATACACAAGGACCTTGCTGAAAATCTCTCAAGTATGTGAGCAGGAGCCTTAACAATGCTTGAAAATACCCAATGTGCTCTGTAACTTCTCTCCTACTGGTAAAAGATGTCCTTACAAGCTCCTAGATGAGAGCAGATAATATGTACTTGCTATAAAGGATGTAATTTTAATCAGTGATCTTACAAAGTGAAATAATAGAGGGAAATATTCCTGCATTTTATAAATCATTCCTTAATATTCATGTATCCATTCATCCACACACCCATTCATCTACCCACCCATTTATCTATCCATCTATCCACTCATCCATCCATCTATCCATCCATCATTCTGATCTATCCCCACATCTATCCATTTATCCTCCATCCCCCATCCATCCATCCATCCATCCATCCATCCATCCATCCATCCATCCATATGGCATTTATAGGACATCCAATTAGTATCATTTAAACAGTATTGGCATTCCAGAAGAATCAGAGTAGTTCAAATGTACCATGTGAAGTAAGGATACTGTTCTTACTCATGACACCCTCTTCCTTTTCTACTACAGCACTGAGTAAACTCAGGTGTTTGCTTCTTGGTTTTTTCAGTTCCCTTTGGGCAGGGTGTTGACTCTACAAGGCCAACAATAGTGTTTGCTTTATTCCACATGCTCAAGTTCTAAGAGTTTTCAGGTCCTCAAGGGCTCCAAATGCCAATATTGCAGGCAGTGTCTATGATATGAAGGAAAGGACAAAGAGGCAAAAGTGCAGACTCAATGGGCAGAGGATAAAAATGAAGAGGTAGACAGGCAGTGGAGGAACAAATATAGTTTACTTTGGCTAGCAAATCAAGTGCAAGTTAGAGTAAGAGAGATATTGAAAACAGTAGTGCTGAAGTGACATTCTGAAGAGCTGGCCTTTGTGCTGAGTGAGAACAGAGTCACACCAAGGTTTGTCACAGGAGACATGAATGGCCAGGATTTTATTTTCCATGGCCATTCATCTGAAGACAGAATGGATTTGAGGGAGATCGACCAGGGTGTTGTAGAGTGGTTACTAGGAAGCCTCAGTGAGTATTCCAGACAAAAGATGACAAAGATCTGCTGAGTTAAAAACAAAGCTAGAACATGTGTGGGAGTCATTCATGGTAGGAGAGGAGTGATTCAGAATGACTTCCAGATTCCCAATTTGGGGTCACAGGATAGGGCTTCATGTGGGGGAAAATGAGAAGGAAAAGCCTTAATAGAAGGAAGGGCCTTCAAAAATATCAAGTTTGGTGTAGAATTGTCTAAGCTTGTTTTCAGTAAGAAATGAGATGGCTCGTGGACCAATCTGGTCAACTTTTGTAGTTATGCATCTAGAGCTCTGGAAAGCTCTCCCTGGGTGATGCTCTGGTATTAAGATCAACAGTGTGGTTGTGGTTAGTATAATCACTACCATCCAGAGAGATTGCATAGTCAGAAGGTTAGAGGAGTGAGGCAAGAATTAGGGAATTCCATGACATCAGAGACTTCCCAATAGCTTGTCGTATCCATTGTTCATCTTGCCCTTTGGCTCTGAGCTTTCTAAAGCTAAGCTTCATATGGTTCAGCATCCCTGGCACATAACACTGCATCCTACAGATCATGGGTTGTTTAAAAATATCTGTAGTTTCTGTACTAGCTGTAAATATTTTGTGAAGTTTTTTTCTTTTTTTTTTTTTTTTCAGAACCAGGGATTGAACTTAGGCCCTTGTGATTGCCAGGAAAGTGTTTATTCCACTGAGCCATCTCCCAGGCCCCTGCTGTGAATATTTTAATGATTCCCAACTGTATCACTTCAAAATATGAGAAATTTGGTTCAAAACACTATATTGTTTTCAGAAAATTAGAGGTTTTAAAGATCAAAAATATGTATGCAAGAGGCACCCAAATGACACAGAAAGGATGAGAACTTTGGATCACTGTTTATTTATTTGACAAATGTGTTATCAATGCCTTCCATGTTCTACTGATGAGGGAAGTTCCTGGGGAGCAAAGCAGATGGAATTGTGGCCAGATTTCTCCTCTGTAAAATGGGGGCATGAACATCCCCTTTTAAATATTACTATTCTAACTAATTACATTTTACTAACTAATGTAGGTTTGGAAATACCATCTTGCTGTCTAGTGTACATATAGCTACTTATACTAATTTCATATGCTACTCTAAGTCCTTATCTTTGTACCTTATCGTGGTATATAATAAAGTCCAAAAGTAAATCAAACAGACAAGAGATGAAGATGGGGGTGTGATTAGATTACCTGCATGCCTTAGAACCCTGGCACATGCTAGAAAGGAACTGAATAAGAGCTAGAAGTTTCTGGATCTCTTATAACATTGCCAAGCTAGGAAGCAAAGAGCCCTGGTGAAAATGTATTTTCACTCTTTGTCATTTTAATTAAAGCAAGCCTAGGAAAACATAAAACACAAGTCAGACTCTTTTTCAGCAGGAAGATTTTGAAAACTGCACACTGGATTGCAAACTGTTAAAATTCATTCATTAAAAGTTCATGGTCGATTGGATTCTTTTTCCTTCAAGCACTGCATTATGTACATTTTCTATCTGTTTATGTGACAGATTGCCTAACAGATTTCTTGTAAAGTACAGTTACACAGGCTGCCAGAAAGGCCTAGTTTGGAACCTGTGGCCATAAGTGAAATAGATTTGGAAATGTCATCTTGCTATCTACTAGATAATTTAGTAATAATGGCTTAAGAGATCCCTCAAGACCAACAATTATATACCTGTTTGAATCTAATTGTACTATGCAGAAATGGGAGTTATATGAATTATAAGTTACCAAAATTTGGTAGGCATTGAATGGACTGACAGTACATTCTGAAACCTAGTATTGCTCTCAATCATTTTAATGCACAGGCTATTGTTGCCAAGATCCTTGGGCAAGCTGTCTATCAGTAGAAAAAGTTGCCCATTTGTGGGCTGTGTGCTAATTCTGTGTGTAGCTATATGAAGAGGCATGCATATTGTATATCTCTATGTACACGGACAAATCACATATTTATTTACACTTAAAGTTTGCTGATACTGAGTATAAAAATTGGGATTCATAATCCAGATTTTTAAACCAGCCTTTATATCATACCAAATGATATCTCAGAGTTATGGGAAGGCTTTTTATTTTTAGCACTCAATAAATTAAACCTTTTATTCATCATTCTGAAAGAGGATGGAAAGAAGAGAACATTTGCTCCCTTTAATTGAAGAAAGGGGAAGGCAGCCATCCAATCCAGATGAACCCAAGTGTTAGCATTTATTCGGAATAAGGTTAGGAAGCAGTGGATCAGTGTCCCATTGGTTCGTTGATTGCTTGCACAAGAGTGGCAAGAGTGAGTGCCATCTTTTCTTCCTTTCTGTCTTTTTCTTTCTCTTGTTCCTTCCCTACCTTATTCAGCACAGTAGTTTAAGCATTGTGCTGTTGTGGCTGCCAAAATGTTCCTTTCATTCATATTTCAGTACCTATTTTCCTGAACCATTTGCTTTTTAAACATACATGAGGTACATCTGGTCAGCATTTCTCTGCAGTGGTTCCTACGACCCCTCAGGTTAAAGGACATCAAGTTGGGCTAGCATGTTTCTGTGGACCAGAGGTGTTTTAGTAGCACTGCAGATTCCATCCACCAGCAGCACTCCCTCCACTGCTGTGACAATCCAGGACATCTCCAGGTACTCTTTATGTCCCCTGAGTGTCATCCAAAGGACAGCATTTCCTTTGATTGAGAACCAGTGGTAGAGACTCATGGGTCTCCAGTTTAGGTCCTTGATGGAAAATCTTCTAAGGCAGACAGACATATATGTGTTCACTCTGGGTTCATTCTGCAATTTTTTTTTTTCTGTGTGTGTATTTTCCCACCATCTCAAGCTACTAAATGTCTAAATGCAAAGTGCATTTGTAGCCTCAGTTTTTGTCCTGACCCTATAAATATGTGTCCTTTGGAGTTGAGAGAAAGCAGCCATTTGCAGTCATTTTAAATTTGATAAAGATTTAATGATAAGAGAAAAAAACATACACACACATTTTCATAAACTAATTTCAGCAGATATGTGGATGGTTTATATAAAATTATATTGATAAAAAGCATTGGGAGCATCAAAAGACAGAGATATTCAGATTTCTATGTCTGTCCTTGTCACTATGTTAGGAATCCTCCAGGTCCAGAATCAGAAATGCCAAATGTCCTTACAATTCTTTACTAACAACTCACAAGAATGGGAAGAGAGTGGAGACCTTGCAAGAGGTAAAGTGCCGTGCATAGAACAGCTTCACTGGGCTTCAGAATTAAATCATTCCCTCATCAGCTCATTCAGAAAGAAATCCAGCTCGCTGCTCGCACATGTCCCTGTGGTCCTCTCTGGGGCACTGGGATGCTTCGGAAGCCTGAAATGCAGGTGCTTGGCAGGTGGAGGTACACTGCAGTGATCTGACTTTAGAAGGGACATGGTGGGTCGTGAATGTGTGGGAGGGCAGGTATTTGAATAGGTGCTGCCAAAGGATCCACCAAACACATTTGTTTTCCGTTGATGATAGCCAAGGACTAAGTGGTTTTAGCTTCCTATAAACAACTGCTTTTTTCAGTTAGCAAAACCAGAGGATTTATTCCCTCAAGAAGTCTTATGATGTACACTGGTGTGTAAAGGGTGGCATAAAAAGGAAATGCCATCTGGTTTTCAGCGTTTAGCATCAGCACTGGATTATTCCTGTTGTAGAATTCTAGATGTCATGTAAGACTGTGTCTTTATTGCGTGAATTTTGCATGCAATAAGAAAAGGGCACTTGGTCATCCTGGCCCTAGCTACCCAGGGCAGCCTCCCCTCAGGTAGGTGCTGATGCAGGTGGCTCCACCTCCCTGCTCTGCTTCAGTGACAGTGTGGATTGAGAAGCTAGACTTAGAATCTGAAGAAAGACATGTTTTTCACCCATGTCTGCAGATGCCATAACTTCAGTGTTACTTTTTAAAAATATATTTGGTACAGGATCTCACCACACAGTTTGAACTCATAGTGATCCTCCTGTTTTCAGTCTCCCCAGTTCTGGGATTACAGGTGTGTGCTACCATGTCCAGTCTCCGTGGCCCGTTCAGCATGTCTTGAAGGCAGGGCTGGCACAGCATGTGGTACTGGGTATTGAACCCCTTCCCTGCGCTTGCCTAAGCAGGCGCTTTGTCCACTGTGCTATCTCGCCAGCCCCTCAATGCTAATTGACGCACTGGCCCTTCCTAAAATTGCTTCTGTAAACCTTCAGTTTGAAGTATGATCAGGAGTCTGTACCCAAGGACACAACAAGGAAGAGAACTGAAGTTGCACTTTGGGAGGATGTGGTAGGTACTTCTGTATTTCAGTGGCTAAAACTGTACATTCCACTGTGTGCGGAAGGTGTGAGACCAAATCTAAGTTCCATTGTCTAGCTAAAGCCATTCTCTGGATGCCTGGAAGTGTGTTTCCTCATTTACAATAGGAGGGCCATGACTGTCCCCTGGGTAAGGTGGCATGATCCTTGCTGTACTAGCAATATAACCAGTTCTTCGGACAATTACTCAAAGAGCGCTTAGACAACGCAAGGCCTCCTTAGGGTTTTGCTATGAGAAATAATTATACTGGTTTTGAACCTTTGGTTTATTTTCATAAATAGAGATACCTATAATGATGAGCCTTAATTATAAGGTTTCCTTACAGGTTGATTGGTGGAGGAAGTAGGAAGAAATTGTGCTCACCTTGCAGCAAATATAAGGAACTTTGTGCTCCGTGTGTTAAGATAAGCTGCAGTCCTAGGTGTAGTATGCTTCCTCTGCTTGCTCTTTTTCTTTTTCCACTTTTATTACCCATTAACAAGATAAATAAATCTACTTTATCTGTTGTATTGTGTTTGTCAATAGGAGCCAATTTAATCCGTTCTCAACCCAAGGTACCAAGGGGATGAGTAATAAATAGGTCTAGAAATATATGTAACCCTGGAAATATTGATCGCGTGTTATTCTTTATATCCCCTGAACAACAGGGGCCACAAACTCAAATATCCAGGCAGATAGTGTCAATGTGAAAAAATGGGCTCTTTTAAGACATGAGGGACTGATGGGACCCGTTATAAACAGGGCATTTCCTTTCCACTGCAGTATCCCACCACACTGCCCCCGCCCCACCAAGGTTTACTTTCACCCATGTCCACTCATTTCCTAAACTCATGGACTCAAATGAAACAACATGTTCTAACCTGGCCTAAAAGTGGGTCTTGCAGAAAGCATTCTGGGACTGTGAAATAATAATCATAATTAGAAGGAACATCAACATTACGAACAATGAGTGCTGACATTTATGGAGTGCTTGTTATGTCCTGCTTAACAGTGTTGTGTGGGTTGTGTGCCTAACCCCATGCATTAGGTGCTGTCCTTACTGACAGTTGACCCAGGTGTAGAGAGAAACACAGGGAAGCAAGACTTTCACCCAGGGCCAAATCTATCTGCTCAGGTTTACAATTCTCAGTGCACTGAGTGTGAATTGACTTGACCAGAGCTGCTATAAATTTGGGAGGGCTGACCACATTCGCCTGGACAGCCCTCTAACTGAAGTCCTGCCTGGCCATCTTTATTGACTCAGCTGGCAACCTTTCCTGAGTGCCATGGTTGGATGAGGTGCCCCTCTGTGAAGTTTTTCAGCTCATAAGACCACAGATGGGCCAGGTGCAAGACTGAAGAGCCCTTCAGCCTCTTGCTCCTCCTGCCCTCTCAGGCTCCAGATCACATTCTACAATCATCAACTCTTGGTTGATGAAAGCATCCCCAGAGACCTGCAGTTTATCGCCTGATTCTGGGGCCTGAGTTTAGTCTCTGGAGTTAAGACTGCTTCCGTGTGGATCCAGGTGGCTTAGACGCCTAGCTATGTGACCTTGGTTGAGAATGAACGTCATCTGCCATCTGTGAAAGTGGGAATGTCATTATGCCCATCTGATAGCTCCGCTGAGTAGCCATGGGATGATCAGAAAACTCTTGGCAAAGTTCTGGGACCTGGAAGATGATCAGTGGCTGCCAGTTACATGTGTCCTCTGCATGATTATCATAGTTTGAAGAGTGAGGTTTAATATTATTTTTTAAATACCCTAAGCTATTAACAAAATTGCCTTTTCTGAAATTCAAACATTCTCAGCTCATTCCACTGGTTTTCACAGTATATCTAAATAGGGAAGGAAAAGGACAAAGCCCTGGGCTTTCCAGAGCTGTCTATACCCCAGGGGCAATCTGGCAGCTATAGCCCCTTATGGCTATTTAAATTCACCTCTAAATATTGCCCCAGTGGGACAAGTTACATTCTGGATGCTTAATTGTAACGTGATTAGAAGCTACCATGCTGGGCAGCACAATCGTGTTTGTTTGATAAGGATTCCCTGACAAGCTCCTAGAGATGGGGTTGTTTAAACAAGGGCAACATGTGTCTTGTAAGAGCTAGAGGGAGATATTCAAGATCAAAGAATCAGCAGATCTAGTTTCTTCTGATGCCTTTGGCTTGCAGATGCTACTGGGTACTGATGTGTTCTTCCTTTGTGTGTATCTATGTTACAATCACTTCTTCTAGGGACACTGCTAATAATGGGATCCAGGTCTTCCCTTGTGACCTCTTTTTAACCTAATTGTCTCCTTAAGGACCCTATCTCCAAGTCAGGTGTGGGGGATTAAGACTGCAATGTACAGATTTGTGGGGAAAGACAATATCCAGCCTATAACACTAAGACAGAACATTTTTGTCATCTCAGGGAGTTCTTTTTGCCAGTGCATAGCGAGTAAAAGAAAGACACAATAAAATTTAAATAACTAAATGTCAGTGTTATTTATAAAAGGTGATGTTCTGTTCTTAAAACAGTGGTCTTAGTGACACCTTGCTTTATCCTGCTTTGGTGAGTGAGTCCTGCAACTTGGGGACGAAATTTGCCTGAAGCTCAGGGCTGAGTGAACTGCAGCCCAGGGATACAGGGACAGTTGCTCCTCTTGTGCTTTCCTTTCCCCCTTTTCCAATCCCCTCTCTGCTCCTCATCCCCATCCCCTCTCCCTGATCACTCATACTCAACCCTCCTTGAGGACCATGTACTCCTCTAGATCCTATTTGGGAAGAGAAAGAAACCTCTTCCTCAGTACAATCAGCGCTCAGACACCTAACATCTAACAGCAATCCCCACACTGATGAGATGGAAAAAGCAAAGCAAAGCAAAGCAAAACAACAAAACACCAGTTCAGATGAGGGAGGCTCACTCCAGCCTGGCTCCTGTAGGATAGTCTGCAGAGCACAAGTACTTCCTTTGCATTCAACCTTGACCTTCAGCTCTTACCTCAGCCTCCAGTGAGTGACAGGCAGTGTGTAAACAGCACCTATCTCTTTGAGGGCAGGAGTTCTGTGAATGCTATTATTAATCACTGTGAAGCTACTATAAACCATTACCACAAAACAATGGCATGCTCTTTTTATTTTCCTAGATCAATATTCCTGAAAGGCCTTCCTGTACTAGGCTTATCATGTGGACAGACAACTCACACTATCATAAATACAGGACAGCTTATTAATACAGGGCAAGTGTCGATGGTCTCTTCTGCATTTCAGGACACAGAAAGGGGGGAAGAGGGGAGCTGGTAGTGGTCAGGATTGTTTGTTTATTTTATGATGATTTTTGTTCCATCTTTAGCTCTACAAAGGACTTGAGAAGGTATATAATAAAGGTGCAGACACAAGAAACCATGAAATTTTTAAGAGGAGAATTATGTAAACCTTTTGATGAACTAAAGAGAATAGTGGGAAAGAGGATAGTAGACAGTAAGAAAAATGCATACAAAACAAAGGCTCCATTTGTGCAACTTGAGTCAGAGTCTTAGGTAAAGCTAGCCCTTGGGTTTGAATTATGAGGTGAAAAGAAATAGGAGAACCAAAAGAAGACAGGCAGGTGGACTTTGTCTTTATACGGCCTGTTACCTTGCTTTATTCCTTCAACAAGAACTTATTTAGCATCTATTTTGTTATAGGGATATTGATAGATGGTGAGGAGGGGGGCTGTAGATAAAAAAATACAGTTAAGACCAAGTCTATCCTGGATGAGGAAATGATGTGAGCAAAAGTCTGAGTATAAAAGGAAACCCTATGTTTTAGGGCAGAAGATGAACTAGTGTGTGTTTGAGTTTATGGATAATGATAAAAAAAGAGGCATGGCCAATGAAGCTAGTGATGAGTAAGGACCAGGTAACCTGGGGCCCTGTTAGGGCAAGTTATGCAGTTTAGCTTTTACTTTAAGAACAATCGGGAGCCACTGAAGTGGATCAAATTTTCCATTTAGAAAGATAACTTTCCTTGCAGTGTGGAAAATGGATTGCAGGTGAAGGAGCGAGGAGAGGGACATCAGTCAGAGGGTTGGGGCAGGTGAGACAGGTGAGGCCTTGGGTGGGTTGGTGGCTGCAGTAGTGAGGAACTAAGTGGAGCTAGGAGCCAGGAAAGGAGAATACTGATTTATTTATCTTAGGAGAAGAACTGATACAAGTTCTCCCATTCCAGTTTGGAAACTTGTGTCAATGTACATGTCCTTTGGTAGGATGGCAGAAATGAGAAGAAAAACCATCAAGTCTTAGTGAAAAAATGGTAAATTATGTAGCAGGTGTGGTATGTGAGATGTTTGGAAGACAGGAGGCCTAGATGTGAAGCAGGCCCTTCTGAACCTAGAACCAACGTTCAGAAATAAGGCAGAATTGCTGATGTATTTGAAAGCATAGGGATTCAGATTACTTGGAGAACATGGGGATCAATGGTCTCAATCTGGGTGCAATGTGACAAGGAAGAGGAACTGAAGAGCTCTTTAAATCACAGCCTTCAGATGTTTCCCAGGGGAGATCCTTAAAGCTAAGCATCCATAGCCAGAGATGTTGGAAAATCAGCAGGAAGTAGGAATGTCAATGGAGGCACATAGAAGACAGTGCATTGAGGAGCCTGTGTTATGGCACCACAGGGGCCCCGGGCAAGGGGAGCCATGGCATGGCCTTGAAGGGTGGCAGAATCAAGAACTCATAGTAGGGGAGGATAAAAGCCAAGGACTCACCTCTGGGGAGGGAAGTGTATTGTTTTCCGGTGACCTTGAAAGTCCCCCTGTAATAGCTTTGGTCTGGCACAGAGAGAAATGTGCCATTGATGATACCCTGTGAATCCCTGAGTGCTCTTCCAGGCATTTTAACTGTAACTTTAATAATCTGAGCTCTGGTTCTTCTCACAGTCCTGCAGTGCCGCAGGATTCATTACATGGCTGGGGGTATTTTCAGGCCTCTCAATTAAGGACCCACTTTATGCGCATAGTTGAAATCCTGGAAATTATTGCCTCTTTGAGGCATAGGAATAGGTGCCTGTATCTTTAGGATGGATGATGATGGGGGCCCCAGTGATTTGCTATCCGTCATCATTTGATCTGCTTTGATGACCGGAGAGTAATTAATCCATTGTTGTGTGCAGCTAGGTGTTACAAATGGAGTTGTAAATTCAATTCCTTGAAAAAAAAAGAAAAGAAGACTGAATCTAAGTCTTTCTGCTGCAGTTCAGTTTATAGGTGACTCTGAGGTAAAGTGAGACAGCCCAGGATGCCACTGCAGAAGTGGCCATGGCTGCACACATGCCTGTTGACAAACTTTCTGAGGATCTTGTTCTCAGAATTAAAGTAGGGAAGTTAGAAGTCATCCCCTGATACAATTTCTTTGCGTGTTTTTAATGCATGTGTCATGGAACCCATTGACATGCGATGCAGGCAATATGACCAAGGCAACAGAATGATTCATGATTGGGTTTGTGGCAGCCACTATGTCTATGGCCCTCTTTGTGCAGAGCGTGGGATTGTTCTGAGATAAATTTGCAGCATGAAGTTTCTAAGCTGGTTGCCATCGGTCAGCACCACCAATTCAGCACACAAGACCTGAAATCTGCTGTGTTGCTTCTGTTCTCAGTGTGCATCTGCTTTGCACTACTGTGGTGGTGCTGGAAAATATGCTTCATGCCTCGGAGCCTCCAATTCTCCATCTATAAAATGTGAGTGGTCTTTAGACCCTTCTCACATATATGTTAGAATACACAAGTATAAATTTCATGTAAAGAGCTGGTCATGGCTCCTGAGAAGTACTAGGTGATGAAGAAAATTGACTGTTATTCTCACACCTTCATCATGGTGACACCTTTGGTTAAGAGAATAAGGAAGGACTGGGTATCAACCTCCAATACTTCAGAGTAAGCAAATAGCATTCCATTACCATCTTCTAAGCCTGTGAATCTGTCCTTGGCTCTATGGTGGTATGCACTGAGAACACAACAGACCCCACCTTGTACACTCATCCGAATGAAAATGAGGAATGAAAAAATTGTAAGTACTGTTTTATGTGCAACCATTGCAGATGTTGTGTGGAGTTAAAGGTTAAGGGGATGTGTATTTCTGGCATAAAATATGTGTGTCAGATGCCTCTTATCCTTGCAGACCTGCTTCTAGCTGTGTCCAACAGGATTCCTGGGGGCAGGAGGATAAGGTCACTTTCTTCTGCAGACCATTGTTTTGCTCCCCAAGATTTATAATTAGAGCATCATGATAATGCTCACAGTACTCCCCAGACTAGAGATGGTAAGTGTGTCACAGAGATCTCATGAGAAACTCAACATCTTTGAAATAGGAGTTGGGAGGTCAGCAATTTTTCTTTATCCAGGATGCAGGCACCTTATGGTGCTACCTTTTAACAGTTTTAATTTTATGGCTCTTTCCTCCATCCCATTAATATGAACTCATGGACACAAGGGGTTGTAGTAAGATTCCAGTATACAAACTGTTTGAAGTGTGAGACATCTAAGAAAGAAAATGCCACATAATTTACTAACCTGCAAGACTTAACCAGAAGAATTTCGCTTTCAGGGATTGCTCTTTTTCTAGTGCTTCTTGTATCTTTAGAGACTGACAGTATAGCTACATATCTAAAGGATATGTTGTGACTGTCATTAAGGCCAACTTTAAAATCTTGCTCCTTCTTGTCAGTGTCTGTGCATGATTCAGTAGTGAAGGTTGTA
Organism: Ctenomys sociabilis; assembly: GCA_004027165.1. Taxonomy (NCBI): domain Eukaryota; kingdom Metazoa; phylum Chordata; class Mammalia; order Rodentia; family Ctenomyidae; genus Ctenomys; species Ctenomys sociabilis. Next base: position 13,440 of record PVKA01000834.1, on the reverse strand, counting down.
TAGCTTTGCTGGAGTTGCCATAGCAAAGCACAGCAGACCAGGTGGCTTAGACGACAGAAACTCACTGTCTCACAGTTCTGGAAGCTAGCAATCTGAGATCAAGGGGCCAGCAGGGCTCATTTATTCTGAGGCCTTCTTTCTGGCTGGTAGGTAAGTGTTTCACCTGTCCCTGTGTCTTCATACCGTCCTCGTGTGTCTCTCCTAATCTCTTCCCTTTAGATTGGATTAGGTCTCACCTATATGGTCTCCTTTTAACTTAATGATCTCACACTGTTTCCAAATTAAGCTACCTTCTTAAGGGCTGAGGCTTAGAATTTCAACGTGAATTTAAGGGGGACACAAGATAGCCTGTAACATAAGCATATGTGATATATAGAATCACATTTCTATAAAGTTTAAAGATTTCTATTTTAAAAATAATTTGAAAAATAAACCACATTTCAATGAAAAATCTATTCATGACACTGACTTAACTATGCTGAAGAGAGGTGTTTTATTAGAAATTCAATCCCCCCAAATGAGAATGGCTATGTTCCTACATAGGAATTTAATAACTTGGTTCTGTTTTGACAGATATCTTTAATAGATTATTTTTCTCCCAGTGGCAATGTGCAGATTAATCAGATAATTTTAGTTGAACCAAAGAGCTGGGAGGACCAGTCTGTTTAAACTATCATTGTGCTTATGTAGGGACAATAATATCATCCAATAAAAGGGTGTATGCAATTATATCAGCTTTGTGGTAATTATATGGATATTTTAGTTGTTCAGTGCATTTAATTATGCTTTGTTAGAGAGCCTATATTAGCTTTCAGTGGGGCAACCTCTGAGTGGATTAATGCCAAGAGACTTGTACATGGAATATTTCATGAAATGCATTTTCTTAGAGACACAGAGCAAATGAAAATTGGACAAAAGGGTCAGGGCTACCTTTCCTTTCTGTTTCTTTTCATTTTTGTTCGATTGAAAGTTCTGGAGACAGTTCTATCATTTCAAAAATCCTTGTGGTAGTCACTGGAAATGAAAAGGCAAGGCATAGTTTTTGTCACCATCGGTGCAACATAGAATGACAGGGAACAGCTATGCAAGGCACATGGTTTTCTCATTTTGGGAAGAGCAAAATACCAGTTGATACATTGGTTTTGGCTTTCTTCTTTTCTCATTTGTGAATAGGAATATATGTGTGCGTACAACGCTTCTTAAAGTTGGCCTCACGTGCTATCTTTCATTGTGTCACTTATCTACCCTTTCTGATTATATATATATATATATATATATATATATATATATATATATATTTTTTTTTTTTTTTTTTTTTTTTTTTTTTTTTTTTTTTTTTTTTTTTTTTTTTTTTTTTTTTTTTTTTTTTTGAGGAACCAGGGATTGAACTCAGGGCTTTGAGCTTGCCAGGCAAGCGCTTATTCTACTGAGCCATCTCCCCGGCCCCCTCTGATTATATTTATCACCCAGTATGGCTCCAGCTTTCTATTTTAAAAAGCTGAATCTTGTTAACAGCTATATACTTTTCCTTGCAAGATTTTAGGATATTTCTTCTTTAAGATTATTTTGTATTCTGATGAAATAAATATTGCTATAATAAACATATATATGTTTAAAATAATAAATATATTTATATGTTTTATATTATACATATATTTCTTCTTTTTTTGGAAATTCAGTTTTCAGAAATAAAATAACTAGTGGAAGTTTAGCAAATTTTTAATTTTAGCAGATAATATGAATAGCATGGATATGAATAATACTAGGTTTTTACCCAAAAATAAATTAAGAAATTCGTAGTCACCTCAACTCTAGAAACTTTTTGGGCTACACTGGATATTAGCAATCTTTCAGAAATTATTTTTGTAGGAATGTTATGTTACTGCTTTAGTTTGTATTTCTCTATTTATGGTATATAATACGTTTTCACCTATATGAATTATTTCTGTATAGTATGTATGTGTTTATAATTAGTTATTTATTCCTCATTCACTTGAAGAAAATTCTTGCTATGTTAAAGCCTTTACATTAGCTAGCAATATTTGTATTGATTTTTCATAGGATCTTGTTTCCTATGAAAAAATTTTTGTGTTTGATCACTTTCATTAATCATTGAAGGAACTGTCCCTCTTCTTTTACAATAATAGTCTCTGTTACTTTCCAAATCTGTATAGCATATTGCTTTGTTTAAATTTGTATATTTATTAAGATATATTTTAAAAAATTAAGTGTAAAATATAACATGCACTATTCGTCTTAAAAATATTTTCAGATGACCAACAGCTACATTTATTTTTAGATTTCTATGGCATTCCAACCTTTCTGTTAACTTATGAATACATGTATGCACCACTTCACCATTTCTTCAATCCCACATTTTGTCCCACTCAACTATTTATTGTTTTATGTTACCTATTTTTGCTCATAATTCCCTCTAGCTTTGGCATGATGCTGTAGAACAACATGGAAATGATAAGAAATCCCTACTTTAAAGAAATGGGCAGATCACACATAGCATCAGAAGCTTTGTGAACTGATATACTATTGAGGTTTCTTGGGGCGTAAATAGCAGAAATTTGATGTGGTCTGGTTTAAGAAAAAAAAAAAGAGTGCTTGTTAACCTTCAGGTCTGGAAACTCCAGAGGTTGCACTAAGTTACCTGGTCTAGAGGACTGGATCTCTTCATCGACAGCATTTTTCTGTGGTGCCAGCATGTTCAGATTGGCTCTGCCATGTTAAAATGGGAAGATGCTTGCAAGCTATTTCAGGCTGCATCTTATTGGACAGCAACACTGAAGCTTCCAGTAGGCCCATTCCTGACATTAGAGGGATCTGAGCTCTTCGTTGGCTGGACCAGTTCACATTCCTGCAATGAATTATGGGTCACATCAATTCTACAGCAACTGTCCAGAGTGATGGTCTCTCAGAGAGTGGAGACATTCATTGATAAAAATTTAATTTTACCAGAAAGAAATTGGTGAACTCTTTTCACTACACCTGACTTAATGCAAATCACATTTCTGTATCTCTCAAAATTCACTCCTTCCTTCAAATGGGTTATCATTGCCTATAATGTTTTCAGCATCACCATTTAAATAGGATCACGTTTCAGGCATTGGATGGAAGACAATTCCTTCATATGAGCAGGAGCCTGCTGTAATTATTGCAACTCTGTTGATGCCCAAAGAAATACAAATTACAATAACAATGAGGCACCCTGCTTATATCTTAAATTGGCAAAAATTAACAAGATTGGCAGCTGCACACTTTGGCAAGAGTGTGCAACAACAACACAGATATACTGATTGTAGGAATGCAAATTGGCATAACCTTTGGAGAGCTATTTTTTAAAGAGAAAGATGCACAGTAGTTTTGAGCCAGCATTTCCTCTCTTGTGAATTAACTCTATAACACAAATATTTTCAGTTGGTTTATCTTTTAAAAATAGGCACATCGATGAGTAAAGTATATATGTGAGAACATTTGGTGTGGTATTATTTATAATATCCAAGTCATATTCTGATCTGATGAATGTTAGTTGTGAACTGATTAAAAAATTGCTGTGTAGCCATGTATTTGCCTGACATTTGAATAAAGGGCAATTATAAATTTTAATATCAAATTTTTTTTTTTTTTTTTTTGTCTTTTTGAGACAGGGTCTCGCTATGCAGTTCAGGCTTGCCTTAAGCTCACTTTGTAGCCCAGGCTGGTCTCGAACTCACAACAATCCTCCTGTCTCAGCCTCCCGAGTGCTGGGATTACAGGCATCAAGAAAACAGCTCCTTAATGAAGATTTACCTCTAAAGTCACTACCGTGCTTAATATTTTGCAACAGTTCACTCTCATGTGGTCCGGTCACTTTTCATGTGCTTTGATTACATGTTCCATATGGATTACAGATCATTTTTAAAACATTTAATTACTCACAAGAGCATTAATCACTTCACTGAATATATCTCACCTTTTCTCCTTCCTACAATATTTGCTTAAGCAAGATGACTGGAACCTGGTCCATTAAAAGAAGATAGTTCTCTCTGGACTAAGGGGAACCCTATGTCCGGCAGGAACACTCTAAGGTCAGGCTGGCATGTTTTAGCTCTACTGCCCTGGGGCAAGTCTGCTGCCAGCTCTAGGGAGGGCACATCTTGTTTTTCAGAATGCACATCATATCCATGATCTCTCATATCTAGCTTAATTATCATGGAGAGTAAATACAATGTGTATGTAATGTCTCCTAAGCCCTAAAGCCTTGGACACATGCTCTTATGCATATGTGAACATTGCTGCAATGCAATCTCCTTTTACTACTATGAATCTGAATGCCTATTCTCCCAACTACCAGAGGAGCTGAGGCAGGAGAATGAGTATGAGACCATCCTAGGCAATTTGGCAAGAAATTCTTTCAGAATAAGAAATTTTAAAAAGCTATATTTACCTTGGTGGTAGAGTGTGCCTGGACTCAGTTCTTAGTAAGTACTGGAAAAACAAGAAAGGATTAGAGTTTTACCCAAAGTAATTTTCTATGGAATAGGCTTTTTAGAGAATGTAGCACAGTGAGTCTTTTATACTGTTGCTATTTTATTGAATGAGAGACAGAGGATACTTTTCCTGTGGCTTTTGCACATAAAGTCCTACTTTCACAGAACATATCTATGAGTCAAGAAAACACGGGGAAATTGATTCCACCCTTCACTGGTTGTCTTTCATTTTTCTTTCTGTCTCGGAGGAGTTCTGTGGTTGGACTCAGCCCTTGCACTCCTAGGGCTTAATTTCTGAAACCAACATGGAGATTAGATGGAAGGCCACTTCGCCTGGCCCATTAGTGTGTGCTCCAGGTCCCTTCTGTTTGTGTATATGTCCCTCAGGGATGTGCTGCAGGAACACAGTCATGCACTTTGCTTTCTGTGTTTTCTGTGGTTGCTTTTGTACCAAGGGTAGAGTTGAGTAGTTACATCACAGACCAGATGGCCCACAGAGCTGGAAATATTTACTGTCTATAGTTGGCTGACTTGATTTAGGCAAAAGTTTTGTTTTAATTACTATTGCATAAATAAAAGACTTGGAAACTCTCTCTCTCTCTCTCTCTCTCTCTCTCTCTCTCTGTGTGTGTGTGTGTGTGTGTGTGTGTGTGCGTGCACCTGTGTGTCCTTAAAACCTTCCAGCTAACCTTTAATTCAACATGACAAGGGCAAAAACTGGAGCTCATCCGTGAGTACAGTACTTATCATCTTAACACAACTGTTTCACTTCTTAAACATTTTCCCATTCCTTCTCTAGCCCACTTAAAGTTTTAGGTACTTTAACATATGTGATTTAACTTTATAATCCTCTCCACCACCTCCTGAACTAGTTGGTATCAACCTCATTTTAGAGGCAAGGAAACAGATGTTCAGGAGGATTTAAATAACTCACCAAGTTTTTTGGAACTTTCCAGAACAAGAGTTTAAACTTAGATATGTCTGAATTTGAGCTTGTTGTGGGCTGGGTCTCAGATGATTGAAACTACCCTTTCTTGTCTGTACATTTGATGATTACAGGGAAGGACCCATGGGATAGGAAGTCAAGAGATAAAGATCACGTAGAATCTTCACCAGGAGAATTTGAATAATAACATGCCATTCAATGTGCATGTTAAAATCTAGAATCTAACAAGACCACATAACAAGTGAAGAAAGAAATGGAATCATCTTAAATATCTGTATAGGTAAATAACAGTCATCACTATTCACTTACTCTGTCCACCTTATGATAGATTAATTTGGTTGATTAAATTATTTATACCCTTTAATTATTAATGTGAATTACAGTTAATATAATAAAGTTTAGTTAATCTACATTTAATACAATTACATTCAGTTAATATAATCAAAGGGACTCATGGGTGTAAATTGTTGCAGTAATGTTAGGATCATAGGTTGCATTAATATATCTTTATTTTAACAGTGTCATTGTTAAAATAATTTTGTTACCATTAAATAAGATAGTAAGACAATTTTACAGTGTCTGGGTATCCCCATCTCTAGAATTTTTTTCCTCCAATAACATTGTGCTGAGGAAAAAGTCCTTAGCTGCAAAATATACAAAGCTGATTTTTGGAGCATCAGTTGTGCTCAAAGTTTTTGGAAAGTAGTAGGGTTTTATATCACTAGATAATAAAACAGGTAAAAGAAAGCAAGTGTACATAGAATTTTAAGAGAAAGCCCGAGACCTTCCATATCATTTTAAGCCTCTGGACTTACTATTGTTGCTGTGGCAACTCTCAGGGTGGCTTGCAGCTGTCTTCTATCACTGGAACTTTCATGAAGAACTTTGCAAAACAGTAAGCTAGAGTGATATTCAAAGTTGATTCAATTTTCCTATACAGTTCTTAAGTCGGATAATATAACCTATCTCATTTTGTCTGAAAAATAGAACATGGTGAATAAAGGTTTAAATAACCCCTCCCAAAATTATCTCTTTGTAATACTATCCCCAGTCGTGTCATAGCCTGAATGCTTTCAGTTGAAAAGAAGGAACAAGGCCTTCTGGTGACGTGGAGGGTTTAGGTAGAGTACTACGCACACTGAAGAGGTTCTTCTCCTTAAAGCTGTTTTCACTGCACAAGGCTATGTGGAAAACCAAGGCCTCTCACACAGCGGTAGGGCTAGAAATGGTTAGAAATGCTGAAAAGATTAATCTATACCTCGTGGCTGTGATGGACCTCTGTATTAGGGATTTTCTGTTTATATTCTTTTGATCAGTAAAAGAACTTACAATTTATTCAAACCATTTCTGAAACAATGGGCAAATGGTTACAGTCTAAAATTGTATTTTTACTGTATCTTCAGTTAGAATGATTTATTAATTATGCAGATGAAAAAAGGAAAATGCATTGTGGACTAAATGTATGTATCATGGACTTGAAGATGAAACCTATGCCAAATGAATGATAAGTCAGACCTGTAATTTGAAAGGTTGAATGTCTTTATAAGAAGACCTACTCCAGGATTCACATCCCTCTTTGGTCACCCTGTTAAGCATCCAGGAAAGCCCTTGTGGGGACCTGATAAGAGGACAGCTATCTAAAACCCAGGAAGAGAACCCTCACCAGAAATGGAATTTACTTTCCTCTGAGTCAGAGACTTCCAGCCTCTGAAATGCGAGACTTAAATTCCTGTTGCTTAAGGCACCTGATCCCTGACATTTTCCTGTACAGCAGCCAAAGCAGGCCGGTGCAGCATGGAAGCACAGGATTAATCTTTCTAGAAAAATCATTTGGTTTTCCATGAGGTAAGATCAGGCTTTTGTACTAGTATAGCTTTACCCTTAAATTTTCAATAACATACACATTTTAATGTAGGCAGTCTATTAGTTTAGGTTTTTAACTTTTTCACTAAATAAAACAACTTGTAACAAGTTACCTAGATGTATTAAATGTTACAAGACTGAGTTCATCATACAGCATTTTAAAAAAATATTAATTTTAATGAGAAAGAAATAGCAATGAGAGTTTCAAAACAGGTTAGTAGGACAGTTACAATAATTAATACATTGCATATTGTTGTCTTTGTAGTATTCAGAGTACAAGATGCAGACATGATCTCTTATCTAAACAATATTAGTACAAATCTTTCTTCTCATTGAACTAAGAGAAAGTAGCTATATATCCATTGTTTTTTTTTTTTTGCAGAGCCGGAGATTGAACTGAGGCCCTTGCACTTTCCAGGGAAGTACTTATTCCACTGAGCCATGTCCCTGGCCCCTCCTATCTTATCTTGAACATACATGTATGTATATATATATATATATATATATATATATATATATATATATATATATATATATATACTACAAAATGGTCCTCCATTTATATCCTCCTTTTTTGTTTTGTTCAGTCAGAGATGGGTGTTCTATTGCTGTTAGAGAAGCTGTATTAGGAGCAGTCTTTAAAGGGCCTTTTCACTCTTGATGCCAGTTCAAATATCGTAGGTAGTTGAATTCAGCAAAATAACCCAAATACAGTCCAATAATCCATAATAGTAGTGGGTTATCAGCAGAACTGGCAATTGTCAGAAGTTGTTGACTTGAGCCTTTTACTGCTCAGCATATTAATGTGGCATTACTTTTTCTATCTCCTGGTTATACTTTTCTGCTGGATGGTGAAGACCAAGAGAAAGCAAGACCCATATAACTAAAAACATCATACAGCTTTAAATATGAATCTCTTTGCTGGAAGATGCTGCCTGTTTTGCACAAATTAGTACTTTTTACAATCCCCAAACTGATCTTGTAAAGAGTACAATTATAGTTTAGGAGATTGCCATCTGTGATGGGACATTTAAAACAGGATTAATCCTAGAGATCATGAATGACAGTGAGCTGTCACTTGAACTGTAATTGTTATAGTACCTTCTGGTTTATTAAAATTTAAGAAATAATTTTGCTCCAAAAATTCTCATTGTTAAATGGCTCTTAAATTTACATTTACAAAGACAAAATTATTTTATTTGTACGTGTTAAAAACATTAAGATAAATCCATGCTCAGCATCGATTTTTATTTATTGCTTCATAACAGCATAGATTTTTAAATCATATTCCAATTTTGGCTTCCCTTGCTCACCCTTCTTCTCTTTTCTCTACTTTTCCCATGGACCAGAAACCCCCAGAATTGGAGGTGATGTGGAGATTTTTTTTTTTGACTCTTGAAGTGGTCAACTCCTTGTATAAGAGCAGTAATACCATGAATTCAAAGTCAATCTGGTCTACATAGTGAGTTCAAAGTAATCCTGAACTACATAGCAAGCCCTTGGCTAAAAGAAAGGAAGAAAGGAAGGAAGGAAGGAAGGAAGGAAGGAAGGAAGGAAGGAAGAAAGAAAGAAAGAAAGAAAGAAAGAAAGAAAGAAAGAAAGAAAGAAAGAAAGAAAGAAAGAAAGAAAGAAGAAAGAGAAAGAAGATTAACAAAGTTTAACAAATTAGATGCAACAATAAGGAGATATTCATAGAAAGCATCCCATGGGGACTGCAACCTGAGTTTAGGTGTCCCTTTGTGACAGAATCAGAGATTCTAGCAGAAGAGAAAGTAGAGGGACAAAGGAAAAAAGGAAGCAAAAGGAAATTTTTCCTTGTGATTACAGCATAAGCAGCAAATTCCCATAACCCTAGAGCAGTTGTGACTTCTCGCAAGTGAAGACCTGTAGTTGCAACAGAGGTATAGAAGGGCCGGTAGTCAAATAGCTCAGCAGATTTAAGTGCCTGCAAGCAGATGCAGGCGCCAGGGTTTGATCCAGGATCTGCCTTGCCGGCCCCACACCCAGGGGAATTCTGAGACAGCAATTGAGACTGGGCGTGGTGACACACCTGTAATCCCAGCACTTGGGAGTCTGTAAACAGGAAAATCACTGCAAGTCTCATCTAGCAGTGAGACCCTGTAGACCCTTTCCTAAAATACAGAAAAAAAGTTGTAGAGTCTAATGTTCCGATAGAAGATCCCTTGGAAAGGTCTCAGTTAGAAGCTTGGTGTATTGTTTCTTTCAGAGACCAAAACAGGTGACATTTCCTCCAGTTCTGAAATGGATTTGCACCAAGTGAGGCACTGGTTTGATTCTAGTGGTTGTGCTACAAGGGAGTTTTGAAAACAAAGCAAGCAGTGTATGAGGTGAGAGGCACAGCTCTGGGGACAGATGCTCCGGCAGCTTCAGGCTTGAGTAGCTGCACAAGGGCATTGCCCAGGACATTGCTGTTGATGCTCCTGTTGGCTTCGCCTTTCCTATTTCTTGGCCTCTTTGCATTTGGCAGTTGGATGTGTATAGCTTGAGTTATAGGCTGAATGTAGATACAGTTATCTGTTCTGATAAGAATGCATGTGACACCCAGGAGGGGGAACTGGGCACTTCCTGCAGAGGTGTATGCAGCCCTCTCTGCATCCCAGACTGCAGTTGCCTCTTGAGCCATTTCCAACTCCCAGTGGCCAGATGGAGCCTCTTATCTTGCCCAGTACTGTCCTGCTGCTCTTCACCCTGGATGTAGAGCCACCATCTAGTCAATAACTCCTAGCAAGCTGCGCACAATGGCCTATACCCGTAATCCCAGCACTTTGGCCGAGGCAGGAAAATCACAAATCTGAGTCTCGCCTAGGCAATAGTGAGACTGTCTCAAAGAATAAAAATATAAAAGTAATTTTGAAAAGGTTTGAAGATATATAGCCTTGATGTGAAAGCTTTGCTTCTATCCCAGGTGCTGTAAAACCAAAACAAAAATAACAAACTTGTAACAGAGATGTAGAGGTTGGCCTTGACTTCTTGCCTTTTACAAAACGCAACAATAATAAACTACCCATGGGTACGTCTCTCCCAGTGAGTACTGACAACTGTGTTTATTTATTTATTATCTATTTTTCTAATTTATTGTTTATTTTATTGAAGTACAAACACCAATCAGACAGTCCTAAGACACCTTAACAGGACAGACTCGATAAATCAATACATTGCAAACTGTTTTCATACTGCCCTGGCATCGTACAAGGTGCATACATGACACTATACTCGCAGACATCATTATAGCAGATGTCTCCCATCAGTAAATTAAGAGTGTAGCTGTTTACTTAACTCATCCTTTATACCTGAATTACATCAAAAATTCAACAATTATTTTCCTAGTGGATGACCACAATGCTTATTAAATATCAAATTTTCTTTTTGTCTTTGTACAAACTGTCATTATTCTTTTAGACCAAAATACAATAAAATAATCTTTGAATTGATCTCCCAGCTTCTAGGGTCCATTTTTCACACCCTAACTAGTGTACCCTTCCTCACATTGACTGTTCCACCTTCTTTGTGTAGAAAGTTCAAACGCCAGGACATGATCCTTACTTAAGTCCTGTTATCAGCTGACCTTTGTGCATTTTCCAGGACTGGGCTTCAAATGTCTACTCTGTTCATCAGCCTATCTCGTCATCACTCTGTGCCTGTTTTCTCTACTTAGGGTGCCCATCCTTTGGCCATGTTAATCAAACCTCTACCTATACTTTAGAACCCAGGTCCTTTGAATTTTGTGAAAATATGTCTGATCTTTAGACAGAATAAAAAGCTTCTCTACAAATCAGATCCACAGCCTCACTTATTCCATTGTGCTACTTGTAGCAGTAATTATAACAAAAGTTTATGTCATAATCTTGCATGGTACTCTCTTTACTCAATAGACTTATACTTTTTATTTCTAAGCCTAATAGGATTCTGGATTCAGTGGCCATTATCACATAGAATACCTGAAGAGTGTATCCATCAGTTATGTTTTTGTGACATTTTCCTACAAGGGAATGCATCTTTTTAGTTACAACTCAAAAACATAACAAACAGAAACTCCAATGTCAGAGAATTTGAATTTTTGTTAGCACTCTAGGTTTAGACTGCACCTCTGGTGGGCTGGGACTCAAGCCACACTTGGTGAAAATCAGGAGCCACAGGGGGCCAGAGGCTGCTGCATCTCCGCCATGGGATGCTTTGGTTTTCTGCAAGGCAAAGGGCTCATTGGAGGCTGGCTCTGTCTTGCGCAGTCTTCACCATGTCTGGATAGTCTAGTAGGGGTGCAGGTGTGTGGAGTCTCACAGGAAGCACACAGGGCAGGGGAGAGAATGCAGACCGAAAGGATTGCACTCAGATGCTCACGGAGGAGGCATCTGCCCCCACTTGTCTTTCTGGTTTCTGCTTGGCTGTATGTGTTCCCCTCATTTTTCTTTGCTCTTTCTACTGCTCTCTTGCTAATTCTCTATACAGGCAGCCTCCCTTGAGTTGACATCACACTCTATCATGCAGTTTGCCTGGTCATCCAAGTCTAGCTCTTGAAGTTCACCACTCCAGCTCTTCAAATCCCAACTTTCTGGGACAGACTCCAAGTTGAGCACTTAGGCATGGGTGGTATATCTGACCCTGGAAAGGAACTGCTTGAGGCAGGACTGTGCTTAAGAAGAATAGCTTTCTTTTGAGAAATCACATGGGGTAAGTGATTTTCCAGATTGGCATCTGTAGAGTAGATGTGATGAAGATATTGGCAGGACTCCAACATGCATCCCTAGCCCACTGCCACCTTCCCCCTAAGTGGAGGATTCCCATTCTGTGCTTGGGCCAGATCCAATCAAGGCATCTGAACGAGCCAGGTGGCATGTCCTTGTACCTTCCATGTGTGACATGCTGCTAACTCCTATTGAAGGGATTTGGGGGGAATGAATGATCATGTATCCCTTTCATGATTTTTTGTTCTATAAACTATTGGCCCAATTTCCATTTCAGGGAATTCAAAAATAATAGTACTTCATAGGGAGCAAGACTCATTAGAGCTATCTGCAAGCAACCTCTTCCATTCTGATAGTGTCTGTGGTGGTGTAACATACAGAAATACCAGTGGCAACACAGGGACTACCTTGTCTCTGTCCCAGAGTCCTATGATAACCTACAGTACTTGGTGGTAAGTTTTTCTTCCAGTTTCTCAGCTATCATAGTCTTTAACTCACACCGAATTTCTAACATACCTACTTTCCCACTCTGCTCTCTGCCCAACAGTGAAGATGTGTCCTTTGTGAATATTTCTCCTGGCAAAGTACATGCCTTCACTAGTATTTTAGCTACACAGTGAAATTCCAGCGACAGAAGCTCATCTCTGAATGAAATAAAAGTAGGAAACTGACCTATGTAATTATAAATGCCAACAACCCCGGGATCTTACCTAAGGCCTTAGTCCCCATTGTCTCTCCATCAGATCAAAGCTTACTTCCCAAGAGCAGTTATAAAAAATCTGTCCCTTCTTTGATACTCATCTGTCTTCTGTTTTTGTTCACTTAACATGGAACTGAAAATAAATAACTGTAGAAATAAAGAACAAACAAGTCTGAACCTGTGAAGATTGTATGGTAGAGTTGGCTGTAGCCAAGGGTCAGCCAGCCCCACTCACAGCTTGGCAGAAGCTGAAAAGCAGCAGAAGCCCAGGGAAGTTTCCCAGTTGAGAAGGGGAAAGATTCCACTGTGTCATGATTGGAAGATGCTGGTGAGCTCAGGAGAAGAGGTCTTTCTGTGCCATGGATTAGGAACAATGTCTCAATTTCTTTGCTTGGTCTTAAGAGGGAAGTTAGAGCAACTGTCAATTATTAAGCAAGCTCTGCTTGTTTTTAGACTGTTTCTGAGAATTGTGCTCAGCTTCCAGGGCCAGCTGGTTAAGATGGTGACCTGACTTTCTACAACTCTCATTTATGGAGAACAAGTTGGGGCCCTGGGCTGCTTTTTTCTGAGTGAGTTGAGGCAGATGTTTAGGCAAAGTATTCCTTTTATATAAGGTCAGGCTATTCTCCATTTGTAGATTCTGTCTTTCATTGAGAGGAAAAGACAGAGAGAGAGAGACAGAGAGAGAGAGACAGACAGACAGACAGACAGAGAAAGGAGGGGAGGGGAAGGGAAGGGAGAGGAAGGAAA
>PVKA01000833.1:115799-147044 GCA_004027165.1 Ctenomys sociabilis | reverse complement strand
TCACACACATGCTCTCACATACGTTCTCATATGTATTTTTAATAGTAATGTCATTCATGTCACTTAACCATGGACCTGTGAATAGTGAATAGACCGGTTTGGTCTGGTCTGGATTGCTTTTGCATCTGATCTGGTCGATTGTGCTTTCTACAGTCTGGTTTCTATAGGTCTAGACTGATCTAGACCACTCTGGTCTATTCTGGTCTGGTTGGTTGAGCCTTTTGTATATTCATTAATCATTTAGATTCTCTCTTCTATTTTTCTTTTTTAACTGAAATGACATCCATTTATTTTGCAACATGTCTCTATGGTGATTTACTGGATTGTTAAGAGAATATAAATATCTGGACATTTGGGTGTACACCTGCACAATACCTTAGCAATGTCTTTCAGCAAGAAAAACCCTGAGGAGTAAAGACTGGACACAATTACTGGGTACAGTGAAGATATGCTCCAAATATTTCTGAGGTAAAAAGGCACCACACACCTGTTCAACTAAGAAAACCATCCTAGAACCTAGAACACTCAGCTGCCAACTAGGTGCTGAGCGGCAGCGCTCCACCCCAGCTTATGCCATGAATTCATGAACAGGTTCCAACGTCTCAGGATCCCTCCCATTGGTTCTCACAAAGTGGGCTTCTCTGGGTGGGACAGACTTGTGCTTCAATTGAACCCAGGTGACTTCCTCTTTGGCTTCTTTTCTGATCACTCTCCTTGACACATTTCAGGAAGCTATAGCAACTCTGAATGTTTAATATACTCAATACCCACATTAATCCTGTTGGCAAGTACCTTGCTCTTAACTTGCTTGTTTACAACAATGCCAACAGCATGCTGGGTAACACAGTAGACTCTTCCTGTTCTGCCATGGTAATGCTCGTGTGCCATTCCTTTCTGCACAGTACCCATCCCTTGATGTCTACAATATCGCCCTCTTTTGTAGATTCACATGTATGTGCTTGTTTTTTACATCTCGGTCTTTAATGAGTGCAGAGTTTATTTGTAAATGCAGTGACTAAGGACGACAGTGTCACCTCCTTTAGATAGATAGCCAGGGTGCTTTTTCAAGAGACATGAGATACCCCTTCGTGATATATCCCAGTCTTGTAGACAGTGTGTCCCTGCTGGAGTGATCGCTTTTGTCCCAGTGCTTGGTCCCCCTAGTCCCACCCCACTACTATGCTGGCTTTGATGAAGATGTTCTGTGGGGTGCCTTCAAACCACACAAAGCTTTCCAACCTGTGTTTCAGAACACATAGGAGCCACCAAGATTCTAACCTGCCTTGTATTATGTTTTATTATATTAAGCTTTCTAGCTGGGAGATATCTTTCCATGTGTTCAAATCTTTGCTTCCTGTGACTCTGGTACCCCAAGACAAGCTCTCGGTTCACAGGCCTCCTCTCCAGTAAAATTTCTTTCCGGTAATTCTTACAGCTTTGATGTTATTGAAAGCCAGTTATTTGTCTCATTTCTCTCTGCGACTACTCTGTTAGTGTAAGCGGATTGAACTCTGGGGCTTGGTTCTTGGGCCTAATGCCTGGCCTCCTGCACTGGCTGTGAGCTTTGCCTCCTTACACCCCTCTTTCAGCTTCCCTGACCTATTATGATTATGTGAAGTGTGACGTATGATCACTTATATCCAACAATCCTGAAATTAAGGAAAGGCATGAACCTGCTATTAATGGCACAACTCATTTATGACACCGGTCCCCCCTCATGATGTCTTTGCCATCCATTCATTTAGCAGAGAGATGTTAAGCACCTACTATGTGCCAGATATGACTCTAACAGTTACATGTAGAGAATTAGAGATGTAACCTTGGCCAAAGTAATGCTGCCCAGGGTAGGAACCACTTCCCTTCTTATCTGTGCAGTGACCCAGCTTGATAGAGTCAGGATTTGAAGGAAGTAGAAAGAAGGAAGAAAGATCCATCTAGGGACTTCAGACACCTCATCTCTTCTTTGCTTCCTATGACTCTGGTACCCTGATCCTCCTTGCTACCCTCAGTCCCTTTGGACTTCAGACATCAGGCCTTTGGCCCTCCCTTCCAGAAAAGAACTGAGAAGTCCTTCAGAACCAGGTTCAGCTGGTCCTCTGTAGCATGGCTTCTCTTCCCATGCACTTGAATTTCTTAGCTCATTACATGTAAGGTGCTCACTACCCAGAATGTATCTTATGCGCTGGAATGGATTATCAACAATGCAGGCTCAGGATTCGTGTCTAGTCCATCTTTATGTCTTCAGCAGTGCTTGGCGTGGTACTTTATAGTGGATACTGCTTAATTAGTATGGAACAAATGAATGAATGGAAAATGAATGAATGAATGAACGAATACATAATGGAAGGGTAAAATGTACACTGGAATTTTGGATAAGGGAAGAAAAAAAAAGAGAAAGCCAATAAACCCAGTGAGGATCAGAGTGAGCAGAAATGGCCAGGGACTTTTAGGGTGGGCAGTTTAGTGTTTACACCTATGGTTGGTGGTGTGCAATGGAACCCTCCCTCTCTCTTGTCCGCTGTCTTCACCAAAGGTTACTGTACCCTCAGACTCCCTGAGTGGGGGATGGGAGGTCACAGACATGCAGTTGTGTTATATCTTAAGGGTGAAGCCAGAGAGAGGTCAGGGATATCTATAGAACCACTACAATTCTATAGGACCAGTGCTCAGAACACAAGGAAAAGAGAAAACTTTCATCCAAAATTCTCACCTAAATCCATTGGTAAATAGGACTAAGGTGAAAAGGGTGGGATGGAGTTGGAAGGCCTGGTCTCTTGATCCCTGGGACACGGATGGATGGATGGATGGATGGATGGATGAGTGATGAGTTACTGACTACTCAGATGTGAAGGGGCTATCGTAATTTTCCATTTTAGTGTCCTCCACACAGATAAAACATTCTCAAAGACCTTTCATATCCTCAAGTCTGCCTCAGGGTCTATAAGCTGAGAAAGTCATCTGAGGGCTCTTTCAATGTATTGGCCCTGCTTTGAAGGATGTTTTCAACCCTACCTCACCTGATAAGTCCCACAGAAGTCAATACTTGTGACAAATACAAGTGTCTGACACATGTCACCATGTTGCAAACTAACCCAGTGAGCCAGGCAGGAAGCTAAGCAAGAAAAAGGCCTGGTTTCTCATCTATGTTAAGTCAATGGGAGCCTGTGTGAGTCAAACTAGGAAAATCCCACTCCCTCAAAAGATGCTACAGAGCTATTGGCTAGGACCAGCCCAATCTAAAGAGCTGTCTCCAGACCTCTGTATATCACACCTGACTTATTTAGACACACTCTTTGGCTTCCTTGGGCAGCCTTTATTGCTTTCAGTAGAATTCTAGTCAGAATTGGCAGAGGTTAGGAAGTAGGTGCCTAGGTACCTGGCTTCAGTAGGTGGTGACAGAGAACAAAGCAGGTCACAAGGTGAGAATCTGGAAGAAAACAATCCTGAGGACAGAACAGACTGAGCTTTTTTATAGGGGTATAAAACCCCATCACCCCGTAAAACTTAATAATCCCTGAAGCACCCCTGGGCAGGCAGAGAGCACAGCATGGCAGATTAGGTTCGGTCAGTGGCTGCTCCAGCCATAACTGGGGCTTCTTCTCTGTTCCCAAGCGCACACCACACACTAGGCTCTGTTCACAGGGATGGCCTTGAGTTGACAAGGAAAAATGGGACTGGGTTCTCCCACTTCCCAAGGAAGGCAGAGGAGGAGATTATTTTAGAAAGACATGAATTAAAAACAGTAACAAGGAAGCAGGATGTTCATGCCAACCTGACTTCCACGGCCCCATCCTAGTCAGGCCCTGAGGTGCACAAGTTGCTGACACATGTGAGCCTCAGGTTCCTCATCTGCGTAAGGAGGAGGCTATGAGCTGCCACTGGAACTGTGCTGTGGTTTAAAAAACAATACACACACACAAAAAAAAAAAAAAAAAAAAAAAAAAAACCACAGACTATAGCCAGTACAGAGTGACCCTTAAAAACTTAGGTTTCAGGGGACCAAGAATATAGCTCAGTGGCATAGCACCTGCCTGGCAAGTGAGAGATTCTGAATCCAATTGCCAGTGTTCTCTTCTCCCCCTATCCCATCATTGCCCCCCACACAAAAAAGCTTGGGCTTCAGTTACCAAGGAGGTGTGCAGATCGTGTGGGTCTCTGCCACAGCCCTGGGCATTGGAGCATTGCATCAAGATTACTGCCAACACCGGAGTGTGGTGGTGCCACCCGCAATCCCAGCTCTCTGTGAAGTTGAAGCAGGATGACTGCAAGGTCAAATGCAGCCTGGGCAATTTAGTGGTTTAGCAAGATACCGTGTCAAAATTTAAAAGGCTTAGCAGGGCAGTGCAAAGACCCTGGACTCAATCCCCAGTACTGAAAGAGAAAGAAATCAAGAAAGAATGAACAGATGGACAGATAAGATTACTGCTACCATTGCTGAGACTACAGTGGCTGTCATTGTCATTCCTTCTGTGTCATGGAGACACTGGACACATGGGACACACTGGAAGGAGAGTAGTTATCTCCACATCTGAGACAAGCTCTCGGTTCACAGGCCTCCTCTCCAGTGAAAGCCTCTCCCACCAGCATCTCACAGGCATGTGGCTCACCCGCCACTGCGCTCCTGACGTGTGTTCATGCCTCTGCTGCTTGTGAGGTCTGCCAGCTTTCCTTCACCATGAAGAACCAACTACCCTGGGATCATCAGCTTTTAAGTAGGAAAGGTTTGTTTTGGCTCCCGGTCTTGGAGATCCGGCTGCCCCACTTCTCTGGAGCAGTGGCAAGCAGCATATCAAGGACAAGACAAGCAGAAGAGCAAGGGGGCCAAGAAAAAGAAGAGGCACTGGTGTCTCACAGTCCACCTCAGGCACAGTCCCAGTGACTGCGGACCTCTCAGGAGGTGCCACCTCTGGATATGAGACCTTCGCATTTTACAGGGAAAATCAACATAATTCCCAAACTGTTAGATGTCCCATACTCAGAGTCCACATTCCCCAAATTTGAAGAATGAGTTCTAAGGAATGATGGAGATTAAGAGTACGAAATTTTATTGGGAGAAAACAGCTCCTGAGAGAGACAGGAAGGGACCCAAGTGGGCTGCCACAAACCCCACCTTCTAGAAGAAGCTTTAGAGAGCAAAATCACAGGGCAGGCACAGAATCACGAGGTGGGGACAACGAAAGTATAAGCACCCAACAGGGCTCCAAGCATAGCCCTTTAGGTAATATTGATCCAAGGGGGAGGCTGTCACATAGCAAGTATACATGGGAAGAACAGAGAATGTTCAAGAAGGAAAGTCTTGGTCACCCACTGAGGTGACTGGTGTCTTTCTAGACTTTACTGGACTAGGTGACAACACTAATCTTGTCTCTCCAGGAAGCACGTACTCCTGGTCACTCTGTCTTTATCTTGAGGCCTGGCCGCCAACAGATGCACCTCTGGCCACTGCTGTAATGTACATTCATCTTCTGTGTTGACTTTCTTGAGGGCCTAGCCCTATCTGAGTGCCTATAGTATTTCTACCTCACTCGCTGTCTGTCAGAGTCGCACAGCCTCTGAGTTGCATCTCCCTGGCAACCAGGTCCCGCCTGCATGTGTCTGTGAAGAGGAGACCTCTGAGGCATCACACACGCTGGCCTCCCTCCAACATTGTGGCCAGGCTCTTCTTAGCCCTGTGTGCCCCTAGATCCTCCTTCTTTCCCAGAAAGTAAGACCTGGCCATAAAATAACCAGCCTTGCAAACTAGAGATCTGAAGTGGCAGCCGAAACAGCCTGTCCTCACCTCTGCGCCTTGCAGAGCAGCTGCCAAGCAAGAGAACTGTTTTGGCAATTGAGGTGAGGATGGGAAGATTGGGGCTGGCGTGTCCCACCGCTGGCTTACATGGCTGATCATTTTCCAGCTAAGTTTTACTTTTGGGGAAACTCGGTAATCTGCAAATGGAGGATCAGAAATATCAGCCTCACAGGGGTAGTATGAGGATGAGATTAGTTGTAACCTAAATTTTTAAAAAGGCTCTCTGGAGATTAGGAAATATAAACTGTCAGAAAATATTAACTAAGCATCTTTATTATTTGTATGCAATATTGCCATATATATATACCACATGTGTGCATATATAAGTGTACTTATGTATGTAACATACTGACTCACAAATACAGTTCTCGGTAGGTCTTTGATGCACCCAAGCATGGAGCCAGGGGCCGGCAGAAGCCCCCCAGCAGTTGAATGCATGACAAGAGGTCTGTAGGAGAGGTAGTGGCCTTTGCTTCCTGATGCCCGAATGTGGAGAAGAACGAGGGGACGAGGGGCTGGCAGCAGACACTGAAGCCCCTTCTTGATTTTACAAGACGACGACCTGCCTTGTGACAAGCCAGAGGAGGAATTCAGAGGACCAGGGGCCCTCGGCCCTGGCATTCAGGAGAGGAGTTCCATCTGCCCTCCTGTGTACATCAGCAGCACAGTACGCGCTGCACGCTGCTCCCCTTTCTCCTTGGGAAGTCTAGTTCCCAAATTGTTTTTATTCTCCTCTGCCTTTACAGAATGATAAATCACTAAACTGCAAAGTGGCTTCAGAAAGTCAAAAGCATATTGTTTGCATTTCTCCAGCCAGCTGGGCCGGTCTCGGCTCAGAACCCACGGAGCTGGAGCCTGGGATATGACAAGCGGTCAGGGAGCCCCATCCAGGGCTCCCAGAGAGCCCATGCCAGAGCCGCCTCACTCTGCGAAGGGGCCAGAGGAAGTGGAGGGGGGTTGCCCAGGGGAGTGTAACGAATGTAGTTTGAAAGCTTTTGGAAAAAACAATCAAAATTTTCAGAGTAGTGGAGGAAATACGTGCTGGGCATCCTTGGGCTCAAAATGTGCTCCCCAGAGATGCTGCTAAGAGCTCTGGGAATGCCTTCCCCCAACTCACAGCCTCTGGGGTGGCCTGCAGACTCCGTTGTTTTAATTCCTGGGTCAGCTTGTCCTCCCCCGGGACCGGCTGCCTACCCTCATTTATAGACACAGAGCCAAGAGCTGATTGTCGTGAGGTATCTGGTTTCAGAAACAAGCGGAGCAGGGAGCCTGGGTTTCCTGCTCTGCCCACATGGCCCTGCCAGTCTCCGGCCATCCATCTCCCGGGCTTATTTGCAAGTCATCGGGGAAGTCCCAGAGCTGCTGGTGGCCACAGGAGCCTGTCTGTCACATAATCTCCATCTTCTCTCTCACCCACCAAAGCTCCCTGTCCCAGGAGTTCCACAGCAACAATGCTTGCCTCTTGCATGGGGTCCAGGTGACAAGCTCAGGGTGAGCCGGGAATGTCGCTCTTTGGCTAGGCAAGCGGCATCCCCACCCTGTAGTGGCCACAATGTGGAGGTGGAAGAACTAGTCTGGAAATGTCCAGGATAACAGGGCCGGGCACAAGTCCACTGCCTGCCTAGCAGGAAGATTTGCCTCCCCTAGGAGGACAGGGAAAAAGACGAAGCCATGCATGTTGGGTAACCAAAGCGCTTCTCAACTGCCAGATTCAACCCCTGGGTCCCCAAACAAAAGCTACAGAACCTCGTTGGACAAGAGTGGTTCTCACTTGAGTCTCATCAGGTGTTCCCCACATTCTCAAGTCTCTGGCAGTAAGGGCATTTTCAGCACAAATCCAGTTCCTACTTCTCCAATTCCACTTCCCAGGGTTCAGGGTGGAGTGGGGTCCAGAAAGACTACTATGCCCAGGAAATGCCTGGGCTCCCCTGTGAGACACTCCCTTAGCTCCTTTCAACAGGGACAGGGGTACAAGGGGTGGAACCTTCCAAGGTGATTTTGTAAAGCCCTTTGAGTAGAATAAGGGAAGAGAGAGAAATGCAGCTTGTATTTATTCAGTCATTGTGTATATTGAGTTACATTCCCAGTTTGTCTCCTCTTTTAATTTTTCTTTTTCTTTTTTTTGGCAGGACTGGGGATTGAACTCAGGCCCTTGCACTTGCCAGGCAAGTGCTTATTCTACTGAGGCATTTCCCCAACCCCTTTCTTTTAATTTTTCATTTGAGACAGGATCTTATCAAATCACTAAGTTGCCCGGACTGGGTTTGAACTCACAGCCCTCCTGTCTCAGCTTCCCAGCATACACTCAACAAATTAGTAAGCTAGTATTATGTACTAGACTCTGCTGGCAATGTAAAATGAAGTAAGAGAGAGCTGTCCTGACCTTGGCAGATTTGATAAACCTAGGTGCTGGGTTCATAGTCCAGTGATTCTTGGAGTCAGAACCCGCCCATCCCTCCTCTAACTCCAGTTGTTTTATAATTGAAAAAAAAAAAAAAAAAAAACTAACACAATTTGCTCTCCCACATGAGCTAGGAGAACCTAAACTCCCAAAGAGTAAAAGTTTACATGAACAGGCATGATTAAATAATAGTTGTCATGGCAATGGAATGTCATTTATCATGCAAGTTGAAACTGTTCAAGTTCACTTTCACTAAAATTACATCCTAAAACTACAGCATCTGAGAAGCTGCGCAGTACTTGACTCCCACTTGGGTCACGCATAGCACTCGCAGGCTGAGAGCTATCTGCCCAGTAAGGGTCTCCAGCTGGGGTGGTGAGGAGGAGGCACTGCTCCTCTCACTGAGGGGCATCTGAGCCTTAAATCCGACACACAGTTGGTACACTTTTTTCAAGAGTAGGAAGAACTGTGAGAAAGCAAGCATCTATCTGAGTGGGACAGCTGGGCCTCAGAAAGTGCATTGCCCACCAACCCCACTTCTCAAGGGTGTTTTATTGAGCAAAGCCACCAGGGGAGGGGAGACAGAACTATTATCAAGTACACACATTTTGGAACACCGCTGTATTTAGACTGTGTACAGCACTGATAGCTTACTGCCACATAGCAAAGCACCCCGAAGCACAGCATCTTAAGATCATGGTAATATAATATTTTTCATGATTTCCATGGGTCGTGGACTCAAGAGCAGCCTGTCTGCAGGTTCCACCTCAGGTCTCCTACAGTCGCTGTGCAGGGGTCCAGTATCTGCTGGGGCTGCATGCAAGCACTGTGAGGCTGGAAGATCCACATTCCATGAGGGGTGAGTTGGTGTTGAATCATGGCCAAAGTGTCAACTTCTCTCCATGAGGACCTTTCTATGGTACTTTTTTTGGGGGATGGGAGGTGAGGCTGAACATTTCAGTCCAGGCTGGCCATGAACTCACTTTGTAGCCCAGGCTGGCTTTGAATGTGTAGTGATGCCCCTGCATCAGCCTCCCAAGTGCTGGGCTTACAGGCGTGCACCACCACGTCCAGCCAACACTTCTTGGACATATTCAAAACAGGGATCTTGTTTCCTCCAGAGTTTGAAGTGCAAAGGACCCAGGCTGAGGTTGCAGTGTTTTGGGGGACCACATCTTTGTCCTGTCACTTGTACTGTGTTATTTGGTCAACTAGATGGCATTGGTTCTAGGCGGGAGGGGCTTTGTGCACAGGCTGAGCTCCTGGGAATGTGAACCACTGGGCCATCTAGGTTGCTGGTTATCACCGCTAGTTACCAGTGTGGCTTTTCTGGCCATGCTGTCTTCTACCCAAAATAAGCAAGCAGGTGTGTCCACCCAATAAGCCACTGTGTACGTGTGAATGTACTCACTGGAGAGAATTATATGACAATAAAGCAGACAGTACTAAAATTCCATTAAACATCAGTTAGCCTGTTTTTGAAGATCCAGAGGCCTCCCAGTTGCATTGCCCAGAGGAGCCAACATCATTGCTAACATCTTAAGCTGGGCATGGTGGCACAAGCCTGTGATCCCAGCACTCAGAAGCCTGACTTGATTTGGAGACCAACCTAGGCTACATAGTGAGTTTAAGGCCAGTCTGAACTACATAGTGAGACCCTGCCTCAAAATAAAATAAAAATGAAACAGCAACTGCTGAGTTCAGTGCAGCTCTAGAAGTTCTCAGGGGAAGGATAATGGAAATAAAGAAATGAAGACAAGAAATGCAGAAAGCTGAGGTCAAGTGGGGCCTCCTTCTCGGCAGAAGAAAAAGAACCACCCAATAACTGGAGGGTGTTTATTTTTACACTCAGCACGTGAGTGTCAGGTGAAACCCTCTGCCTAAGTGCTTGTTCACCTGGCTTGCTTCCGGTGCTCTATGTTCCTGGTGCTGGCCTTGTGCTACCCCTGCACGTGTGACTGGTTTCCTTCTCAGCTGCTCCCCACATACAATAACAAAACATTTTTGCATTAAGCCCTTCCAGGCCTTCTTACATCCTTTCCACTGGCTCCCTCTTACCAATGGCATTTCAGGACTTCTGTCTGTCCATCTCAACAGATGGTGTCCTATCCCCCTTCAGCTCCTACCTTAGCTCTTTCCCTTTCACAGCCTAACTTCTTAAATGATGTAGCTGCACTCCTCACCTCTCAGCTGCTCCTGAATCCACTTGTGGTGGCTTCAGTCATCAACATCCCATAGGAATGGTCTCTTCCAGGTTCCTCAGGGACCATCTTGCTGCTAAACACAAAGGACACTGCCACGTTCTCTGCCCTGACCTCTATAGCCAACTGATGTTATTGGCCACGGTCACCCTGGCCTGGTTTTTCTCTTACTTGACTTCTCAATATGACCTCCACTGGGGGCCATGTTCTCCTACTCACCTTTTCCATGGCAAGTGTCCTCAGCTTCAGTCTTGACCTCCTTCCTTACTCTGCACAGACCTCCAGGGTGACGTCATTCATCCCCCTCCCATGCCTCCACTCACCAGCTAGAAGCAACTGATTTTTAAACCTGTGTGACTAGCTTGGATCTCTTCCCCTGAGCTTCAGACCCACATAGCCAGCTGTTCAATGAGTGGTCTTGGGCAGCTGCCAAACTCAATGTGTTGAAAGCTGGATTCATTGTTCCTACCCCTACAAGCATACACACAGATTCCTCCTCTGCATTTGCCTGTCTCAGTAAATAACACCTTTATCTACTCAGCTGCCCAAGCCAGAAACCCAGGCATTAATTGTTCCTGACACCCACTTTCCCCTCACCCCTTACACCCAGGGGTTGCCCTGTGCTGGGGATTCTACCTATAATGCAAGCATCTCTGGAATCCACCCACTTGTGTCCATCCCTACAGTAGTTCTCTAACACCATGCACACGCCTGCCTCTGCAGCCTCTTAACTAACCTCCTTGCCTAACCTTGCCCCACAGTTTACTTAACCACTCTTGCATTATGGGATGTTTAGGTTTTAGGTATGTGCTTATGCTTTTTTAAAAAGTTTTGGTTGTTACATTCCTTGTCAACTTGAATTTTGATTTCCCGGGGTTAATAAATTTGACTTCAAAATTATGCTTTACGAGTGATCAGGAATCATCTAATTTCCTCCTTATCAAATAAATGGCCAGAAATACATGTAGCTTGGGCCCTGGAGGTCTGGGTTCCAGCATCTTGCTGTGCCTGGACAATCAGAGCCCCCCACAGCCCACACTAACCGTGTCTAGCAACTGCACCAGCACAGCCACCAGCATTTGTCCACTGCTCTTTCATTCCCAGCACATCTAACTGCTGCCTCACCTCAGGCCTTATGCCAGGACACCCCAGCTTCTAGATGTCATTGTCTTCATGATGTGCTTTACCCAGCCTCCCAAATTATGTGCAATTTCTGATTCTAGGCTTCCATTCACCACCACTCACTTCTGAGGACACGTTCTTTCATCCCCTTCCCAATAGCCAAGTCTTCATCCTTTGGTATCAGTCCAGCTTCACGGACCACGTAGTCCACAACGGTCCCTCGATCTTTCTTGTCTCTCCTTTCCCTTAAAAAAATGATCATCCTGTTGCGCATTGCTAGTCATTTCTCATATCTGTAGGCCCAGGTGACGCTCTCCCCAGCTGTATCAGTACAGTACACATCCCCCTTTCCTAGGAAAGCACCTGAGGAGCTCAGTACTTATGAATAATTTGCTATGTCATTAGTTACTCTGCCCTTTTAAGCTTTATGATCTTTATAGCTGAGGCTAGGGATGGGATTTCTGACAACAAAGGGTCATTTGTGAAAATTAAAGGAGATAAGGAGAAAGTATGTCATACTGTTCCAGTCAAGGGGGAGCTGCTAGTAAATGTCAGCTCCCTTTCCTACCAGCTACTCCTGACCATAAGCATGATAGACTTTAAGCAACTATTTGCAGAAGGAAGGAAGGAAGGAAGGAAGGAAGGAAGGAAGGAAGGAAGGAAGGAAGGAAGGAAGGAAGGACAGAGGACTCAAAGAAATAACACAGGTGTCTGACTTCACAAGGGTGGACCAGTAAGAGAAATCTAGTGCCTTTCCCTGACTGGCATGGCAAAGCATTTGGCTGGAGGAGAGATGTGTGTGTGTGTGTGTGTGTGTGTGTGTGTGTGTGTGTGTGTGTGTATGTGTCTGTTTGGCTCTAAAATCATGAAATGTTGACTGATTGAAAATCAAGTTTGACTCAGCTGTTACGGCCAGCTGAGTTGTATATGTCTTACAGCACTTAAGATCTGTCAAGATTTGCAGAGGAAAGTAGGAGGCACGTGTTTCTTTTTAACTGGGTGGGGGGAATTCTTGTATAAATCAATTTTCACAGGCATGGGCCTGGCCGCAGGCTCTGAAAGAAATGAGCCTACATTGGTCTCAGAGCTCAAGCTAAAAATGTTAACTCTACACTGTCACTCAGACCTGTAGAAAGTCTTTTTCTTTTGGCAAAGCAGGGCGTGAACTCAGGCCCTTGTGCTTGCCAGGCAAGTGCTTATTCTACTGAGCTATCTCCCCAGCCCCTCTCTTTTTGTTAATGGGAATTCCATTTGTTTTGATAATGACATAAAAGCCCCCCATATGCACTGAAGATTATAATATAAAAGGTTGATTTTGGAGAGAGGAGGGTTTATAAGGAAGGAGCGAGGCTATGACCACACCACCCTGAATGTATCCTATCCTGTCTGAAAGGAAGGGGTGTCCTTTCCAAATGCTCACCTCTGCATTCTCTAGCTTTATCTACTGAGTTCCTGGCATGGACTTTGAATTCCTGATGCAGAAAGGCAGTCTGTGGTCAGCCTTGGAAAGCAGGACTGCCTAACCCCCCCCCCCCACTCCAGGAGATGACAGGGATTTCTCCAGAATCCTTCTGCCCCACTTCTTCCTTCTGCCCTCTCCACTCCCCTCCTCCCCTCCAGCAGATGCCTTGTGCCACCTCTGTTGCAACACAGAGGCTCCTGGGGATGCAGGCTGGGGTGATGGACCTTGTTCTTGGTGCACTGATAGCCCATACAAACATGAGCAATTAGAAGTTTGTTTTATATGGCTGTGAAACTCCTGATCTGGAAGGTTCTTCCACTTCGTCCACCTGGTCAACCAGATCCCCTAATCGAGGGAGTACTCACCAGGGTCTACAGAACTCTGTAGGATCAGATGATAAAATTCAATGATCTCATAAATATAAATAGGGGGGGGAATTCAGCGTTTCTTCCAATTATACATTGAAGAAATACATCCTATCCATGACTCATTTTTTAACCAATGGCATAGTTCTTTTTTATCTCTTGTTAAAACTGCAGAGATGCTGGCCCCAACCCTGGGTCACCCTGAGTCCGGTGACTGAGACGGGGCATGGTGGCGTGTGCCTATAATTTCAGAGCTTAGAAGGCTAAAAACAGGATGATCACTACAAGTCTAATCTGTGTAGTGAGACCCCATAGACCCTGTACTAAATACATAAAAAAGAAAAAATAACTGCTGAGAAATTCTCAAAATATCATTTATTCTCAATACTACATTAAAATCCCAGTAAAAGGGCTGGTGAGATAGCTCAGCAGACTAAGTGCCTGCTTAGGCAAGCACAGGGATTGGGGTTTAATCTCTGGCACCATAGGTCATTCAGGCCCCACCCCCAGGTAGGCTAAGCTGGCCACCAAGACCAGGCATCGTGGTGCACCCCTGTGATCCCAGCACTTAGGAGGCTGAAAACGGGAGGATCACTAGGAGTCTAAGCTGCGTAGTGAGACCCTATATCAAATTACATTTTTAAAAAAACCAGCAAAGTCGTATATACATTCTTTTTAATGTAATACTGTTTAAGTTCAGACACACTTCAGCCTCCCAGTATGAAAGAATAACAAAGCATCACAAAGCGCATTTAAGTACATGAAGCTCTTGGGCCTGTGTGGATGGGGCAGTGGCTCTTTGTTTTGCCAACAGAGGAGTTCTGCTGTTTGTTTAGAAACAAGCAAGGTAAACCTGGTGCACTTAACTCAAAGCAAACAAAATCCAAACACTTATCATGGTAGCAGATGCCCTCGGGCCACAGCTGAGCACAGTAGAGCGTGCCATGTCACCACACAGAGATACAAGACAACCAAAGCTAAATAGACAGCAGGTCCAACCACACACTGCAGCCCTCAGCCGCGAACCCTCCAAAAGCCACCCACTCCAAAAGCCTCAGCCCTAAACCAGGAGCATTCAGGGTCTGGGTTGGTTAGTTTGTTCTTTTTTTTTTCAATTATTTATTTATTTATTTATCTGGTACAGGGTTCTTGCTACACAACCTAAAGTCATAGTGATCCTCTTGTCTCAACTTCCCCAGCGCTGGGATTATAGGCATGTGCCACCACACCCAGTTTTGTGCCTAGCACAGAGCACCTGGGGTTATAGGGCCAGCATGGCATGCAGTACTGGGGATCAAACCTGGGTCCTTGCATTTGCCAGGCAGGCACTTAGACCACCAAGCTATCTGTCCTATAGCTGTATTCAATTGGTAATGCAGGATTTCTAGCCAATAACCATATAGTTAACATCATCTTTTTTTTATAAATATTTTAAGTGCCAGAAATCTCTTCAAATACCTCATTATGCCAAAAGCAAAATGCAGAGTGAGAAGGACACAATTTTTTCATTTAAAAAATTTTGTGGAAATGTGTACAACTTGGATATAGCTCCAGGGTGTTCTGGATATCCGCGGCCACCTCGTGATTGGCACGGACAGTTTCTGAAGTACTTGAAGACACTACAGCGTGATCATGATCAAACTTTGTAATTAAGCCCGATGAGAGAACTAGGCTGTTTGAAATGAGAGACGTGCAGTCACAGCACTAAGATGTGTACAAGGAGGTGGATAAATGATTTGGCCTTCCTCCTCTCACTCCTTTCCCCATCCTTGTCCTCCTCTCTTCTCCTTGTCTTGTCTTCCTCATGCACTTTCCCCTGAGCCACTTTAGTGGCACTGTCTGTGCTGCCAAACTTTCCTTTAGATTTGTGGCCTGAGATGTCCTCCTCCATTTCCTTCACCGTCTCCACCTGGGAGATGTGTGGCTGCTTTTCACTGTCACGTAAGTTACCCCACATCCCATGGAGCTCTATGGCCACATCTCGGTGGATCTGATCTTGAGGATGAATTGTCAACAGAACAGAAAGGATCCAGATGGTTGCCTTTTGGGGGGCAGTAGGGTCCTTTCTCTTCTTGCCTCCCCTAGCTGGTCCAGAATCTTTTCATTTTTTCAACCATAGCCATGTCATCAAATTTAGAGTTATTTTTCCCAGACATTGTCTTGTACCTCTCAGAGCACTTCTTGGAAAATTCTGCGGAACTGCTAGGGACACCTAGAGCTCTCTTATGCTCTTCTCTCCATAGCTGCATATCCTGTCACACTCAGAATCACCTCTAGCCATTCTGACCATACCGCTTGCTGGTTTGGACAGCTCGGGGTGACACACAGCTTGGCACTCCCCAGCCTCACGCCAGCTGCCTCTCCGAGAGCTGTCTCAGGTTGTACATTCTTGAGTAAAAAAGAATCTGCCACCAGGTCACATTATTTGATTTTCTGAGTTTAAAGTCTTCCTACTATTATGCATTACATTTTTTAGGGGGTTACTAGGAGTCAAACCCAGGACCCTTACTTGCCAGGCACACACTTGTGCCATTGACCTAGATCTCCAGTATCTTTTGCTACGTTAAAAGCTATGTCTCAATATAATTGGTTTCTTTTATACTCCTTTTGTGTTTTATTTTTTATTTATTTATTTGTATGTAAGAACATTTTCCTCGGAGGAGAGTCCACAGGTTTCACCAGATTTCCAAAAGGGTCACAGCACTCAAAGGCTAGAACTCAAATGTGAGGCATCCAGAGCACACATAGCAAGAAAGAGTGCTGTGCTCGATTAGCAATGCCTGATCTGTGCGCTGACTGGAGAGGAGCAGTGGAAGGGAATCATCCACGGTACTTCCCGTTCCTGGCCAGCGCTCCGGACAGAGCTTCCTGCCATGATGGAAAGTCCCACCTGCACCATCCACCATGGCAGCCAGTCACCACTGTGGCTTCCGGGAGCTTGAAATGTAGCTGGTGCAATGGAAAATAAGAGTTTTAAATTTTTATTTAATTTCAATTAACTTTAATTTCAGTAGCTACATGTGGCTAGTGGCCACCACTTTAGACAATACCGCTGTAACTTCATCCCACCCACCCGCCTTTCCCGTCACCTTGCATAACACGTCACCTTGTACTACTCTACCTTGCCACTATCACAGAGAAGGATTTCCAGAGGCCATCAGATCCACTGGGATAAAGTCGTGTGGACATCCCAAATCCCTCTACATCCCGATGTGAAGTTGGATCATGATGTACACGGCATTCCTAAGTCTTATTTTAGCAGAATGCCCATTTCCTGTATTGCAGGAAGGGAAGTAAAATCTCTCGGTGCCCCCTAGGAACACACAGCAGATTCTGTCTCTCTTGTGGTGCTGGCTGATTTCATGTCTCCCTTTCTGTTTCCCTTTCAAGATATCAGTTTGAAAGGGAGTAGGGGTGAAAGCAAAACTTACTCTGCCATTTTTGCACTTAAGGAAGTGTTTCTCCCAAGCAAGTGTTCACAGGTTCATGTTTGAGTGTTGCTTGATCTCTGAGGGTTGGAAAAGCTGTTCCGGGCCCGATGGCTTCCATAGGAGACTCAGGGCCCAAGTCAGGGTCTGCCTTCTGACTCAGAGAGAAAGGAGAAGCCAGGACAGGAAGCCCGCTCACTGTTTGCCTCAGGGATCTCCAGTGAGTTTCTGCAGAGAGGCCCTGGCCTGAGGAAGGTGCTGTTTCTGACGAGGTCACGGGGAGGGAGGGAGGGAATGGCTGTGTAAGCAGCAGTGGGAGCCTGGACGGCTGCCAAGAGTAGCCCAGAAAACACCCGCGCTGGAGCAGGTGAAGAGGAGGAGAAGGAATTGTGACCTTAAGGGCTGGGAATCTTTTGGGGTCTCAGCAAGTTTTCTACTCCCATCTAGGAAGTCTGCAGCCTTGCACTGACCTTGACGATCTGCCCACAGCAAAGGCTGCCATAGCTCCAAGCATTCGAGCATGCAGAATGGCCCAACAGGTTGAGAAGAACGCTTTCTAGTTTCAGTGGTATTTCAACTATTTTCTCATAAACGTCTTGCTGGAGACTAGCAGGCCCTACTTTGGACTTATGGAATCAGCATTTTAGAGGATACATCCTGAAGGCCTAGGGGCTTTGTCTTTTGTTTGTTTTGGTTTGTTTATGCAGTTCTATGGGCTTGTCCTACAGGTAGGCAAGTTGTACCACTGAGCTATAACCCCAGCCTGATCTCAGTTTTAAACAAAGCTCCTACCTGGCAAGGACAGGGCCCTGAGTTTGATCCCTGGTCTTGCAAAAAAATAAAATAAAATAGGGCCAGGGAGATAGCTCAATAGAATAAGTACTTGCCTGACAAACACAAGGTCCTGAGTTCAATCCCTGGTACCAAAAAGATAAATAAAATAAACAAAGCTCCCAACTGATTTCACTGTGCAGTCAGTCCTTGAAACTGACATAAAGAATGACCCGTATTCAACCTGGCATTTGTGGACTCTGGAATCTGGCCCTGTTTTACACAGGTGAGCCCTGGAATAGGAAATACACAAATTGTGTAGTAATGACATGAAGAAAAGCTAACATTTATTGAGTGCATGATACTAAGAGCTTCAAGTGAATCACTCTTTAATCTGAATCTTGGTTCAACTCATTTTACAGATCAGAAAATTAAGGCATTCACAGTCTATTGTAGAAAGTAACATCAAGGGCTGGCGAGATAGCTCAGTGGACTAAGCACCTGCTTAGGCAAGCTCAGTGGACAGGGTTTAATTCCTGGCATCACATGCTGCACCTGCCCTGTACCTGGGAACGCTGAGCCAGCAACCAAGGACAGGCGTGGTGGTACACACCTATAATCCCAGCACTGGGGAGGCTGAAAACAGGAGGATCATTATAAGTCCTAGTTGCCTAGCAAGAGCCTGTATTAAATAAATAAATAAAGCCATCAAATTCAGATCTGTCAAATTCTAAAGTTTATGTGTTTGTTCTACATTGGTAAACCTATACCATGCATGTTGGAGCACGCTGCTTGGTACTGTTGAAAACTCTAAAAAGTTTGCCATCACCGACCCAGATGACCAGTTCTCCCAGGTCTCCAGGTACTAAAGGGCTGCCTCCCCATAGGGCTTATAGCATAAAAACCAGCCAAGTCCTGAGCAAACAGACAAATTGGTCTTTCTTGCCTTTGAGATTTCTAAGACAGAAGCTCAGCTCTTTCACACAAAAGTATGTGACATTACTCAAGCCTCCCCACCTTGGGGCTTCCTCACTTCTCCTTAGGGATTATCACACCAATCTCAGAAAGTGATTACGACTATTCATCACTGCCACATAGGGAGCTGCACCCTGCTGTGTGTCTGCACCCACAGCGAAGTGGCTTCCCGTTGCCGGTCTGGCGTTGACTTGCAATCTGGGATCATCACGGCTATTGTCTCTTCCAATAATTCCCTGCTGTTACTGCAGAGGGGGGACTGGCAGACAGACTCAAGACTTCTCTGTAAGATGAGCAAAGAACTGGTAAATGCAAGTCAAATGGCCAGTGAAAAGCAGCTACATTTATGGAAGGTCACAGGAAGATATGCTCAGAGCAAGTCTGAGCCGACAGAAACTTGACAGGAACAGAGACCGGATGCCAGTCTGACAGGAAAGCAACAAGCACCGCACACAGATAAATCAGGTATGGGGAACACACCTGCCTGGGTGTGCTCCACTGAGTCTTTAGGTAGAATTGACAGGAATGATGAATAGGAAGTTGTGCTGTCCCTGTGGCATTCAACACACATGCCTCTCCCAGAATTCCCTTTGATCTCAATTGCATGTATGAAGGGTGGTACACATTTGCAAACCCTGGCATGGCTTGAGTAGGGTGAGTGAAAGTCAGGCCAGGAGATACAGCCCAGCACAGAAGGTGCTCTCGCCTAGAGCCTCCAGGGCATCCTGGGATTTTGTCCTTATTCTCCACCTGTCTTAGGACAAAGGAGAAGAGATGGTCCCAGGGTGTCCTCAGACACAAATGGGTGGATGGAGGTATTTCCTCTGTCTCATTGTTTTAACCTTTCCACCCATCCCCCTCTTACCTTCTGGAATTCTCAATCAAACACGCAGCAGTCTCTTGTGAACTTTAATTTTATCCTCAATCCTCACTCAGATTTTCCAGTTTCTATGTGTACCTGGGCAAAACCCTCCACTCCCTTTCTTTTTCTTCTTCTTCTTTTTTTTTTTTTTTTTTTTTTTTCAAAACCCTGGATTGAACTCAGGCCCTTGCACTTGCCAGGAAAGCACTTATTCTACTGAGCATCTCCCCAGCCCCTACTTCCTTTCTTCTACGGTACTAACTTTCTTCACCTGTGTATGGCTAAACTTTATCTTAATTATGCATCACATCCATCAGATCTTGTTTCGTTTCTATATGATTTTTTGGAACATGTCATCTTACCTGTAAGGTAATGAGGGTATTGGGGGGATTTCTGTTTGGTTTCTGGTACCAGGAGTTGAACTCAGGATCTTGAGCTTATGAGACACGTACTATGCCACTGAGCTGCAGTGGGGGGTGGTATCCACCAGCTCTCAGTGGCCTTTTCCCTGTGGGCTTTTCAGTGAGGGCTCCCCAGGCCTCTAGAGCCAGACCTACCTGTGTTTTGCTTGCAGTTTTTCTCTTTCTGCATCTTCACTCCCCTCTGACCCAGCAGCCCCAATTTACAACCCAGTCCAGCATTAAGGTCCCAGGTGCCATTCAGGACCGGCACCAACAATGTAACAGAGTCAGACGTCAGCACCATCCAGGACCCAGCTTGTGCTCAGAGACACAAGTCTGAGGTGATGGGCTGCTGGTCCTCACTGCCATGGGGTACTTGGGCTCCTCATGATGTCAACAGTAGTCAAAAAGACCAGAGCCCCCTTTCCGCCTTGAGACCTGGAGCTACAAAGCCATCGCCTGAGACACAGTGGCTCCCTGGAGTGCTGAGCCTTGTGTGTGCACAGAGCACTCACATTTTACTGGAGGGTCCCTGTGACTTTTTTCTTTTATTTGTAGCCTTCCTCTACTCAGCATTTAAAGGATCCCAAAAGGATCATCCTATGAGCTGTCTGAACTAAGAGATTTGCCTGAAATTTTGTTTTAAAAGAAAATTGAAGCCAGAGCTCTCATAATGCTTCCGTTAGCACTTACAGTAATAACCCCGAGCCACTAAGAGACAGCAATAGGAAGCCATGCTGTGATAACACCGCTGGCCACCCTAGGTCAGTACAGTCACAAGCAAAAGACAGGAAGTGAGCCCTTTGCTGTGCCCTCCTGTGAGGACCCCTCATTTCCTGCCTGAGCCTGGCTACCCATTATTTATCTCTCCCCGTTAAAGTACCCTTCTGGCTCTGCAAGTCTTCAGTTCTTTAACCAACAGTCACTGCGGACACCACTCCCTGGGCCCTAAGCAGGATCCTAAGGGTTTCCTTCTTTCCCACCCCAGCCTCAAATGACAGCCCAGCCACCACCTCCATCTCTGCCACCAGGGGCAGGAATTACAGCCCCTAAAGCCCACTGGGGTTAACAGAGGAAATGACTGTTCAAGTGTCACTTCAGTTTTATCTTATTTTTCCTTTGACCCAACTTTGAATTTCTCCATAGTGTTCTAGAACATCTCAGAGGGGACAGGGAGTGTCTAAAGGACAGTAAGTGTTTCTCTCCAGACCCAGAGGAAGACATTGCAGCTAGCCAGGGTAATGAACTTGCTTCAGGGCCCTGGCCAGAGGAAGTCAGACCTGGAATGTAGCCTCTGCCCTTGAGTAGGAGCTCCTCTCCCAGGCCACGCCTAGAGGTGTCTCCTGGGGACTGCTAGGGACCTCAGAAAATACACCACCTCTGGGAGCAGATCCCCAGACATGAAGGCAGCAGCTCACTGGGCGCTGGCACTCATGTCACTCATGCCCTGTGCATGCCAGCCTGTTACTACCTCCTCCAAATCTCCTGTTGCATCTCCCACTGCCAGGGTGGAGCTTTTCTGAGGTCAGACTTTGCAGATAATGTCTGCGGACATCCCTGTCCCAACACAAACATCACTGAACCTTAGGGGCAAAGCCTGGGGGCTGGGAGCTCCTTTGCCAAGGAAAACTGGCTTTGCTTCCTGCAGATTTCTTGGCTTCAGATTCCTAGCTCGGGGCAGAACTGCAAATGGCCTTTCTCTTTTCCCCCCACCCTGCTGTTCAGGCCCGAACCCTTTCTTCAGTGTCTGGTACACGCCCTGGTTAATAGCAGCCCCTCCTCACTGCAGGAACCCACTCTGAGGAAGGCAGCAGAACGGTGTCTTCACACTTAAAGCAGTACCTTTTCAAGCATCTGCACATGCGCACACACGTGCAACCATACACACGCATGCACACAGATCTGTGGTCAAGCTTCTGTCTCACTGCAGTGATTCACTGTTGCGTCTGCCAACTGCTAGCTCGTGCCACAGCCCTCAGTGTGGTGTTTTATAGTCAACCGATGGCTTGAATCATCTGTCATCACTTTTTTCCAAGATTTTAAAAGTCAATTATTTCTTTTTTCCTGATGATGAATTGTAGGTCTACTGGGATAAACAACTAAAAATGCCTTTTTCTTCTTTCTTTTTTTCCGTACTGGGGATTGAACTCAGAACCCTGCACTTGCCAGCCAGGCGCTTATTCTACTGAGCCTCTCCCCAGCCTAAGAAGCCGATTTTGGATTGCGAGTTTGTGAAGCTTATGAATTCATTGGGTGAAGTGGGTGTCTTTACAGTAGGCATATTTGCCACCTAGAAATAATGCACAGCTGTGTATTTATTTATTTATTTATTTTTGCAGAACCAGGGATTGAACTCAGACCCTTGTGCTTGCCTGGCAAACAGCTGTATATTTGGTCAGGCTTTTTGCAGCATCTTGTAATAAAGTTGAGAGGTTCCTTCAAGGAGTCCTGTACAGCCTGGTTGAGGTCTTTATATATTTTAATTTTTGTCAAACTATTGAGAAGATCTTTTCTCTCTAAATTTTTCTACTTTGAGGTCTTGTTTTAAAAAAATATTTTATGCATCTAGAACCTATCTTACTCTCAGAATAATTCTAATACTGCTTCTGTTGATGCCCCCCTTTCTCAGGAAGTAGAATACCATCTGCAAATAATAACCTTTTCTCCTTTACACATATAATTTCATTTCATGAGTAAATGTATGACTTCAAGAATCATGTTAAATAACAGCAAAAGTATCAGTGCCTTTGTCTTACTTTGCTATGGATTATCTTTATACCATGAAGGGGCTATTTTTATAAGCCTTAGTCTTTAGACATTTAAACCAAGAATAGGGGTTGAAACGTATTTTTTCATTATTTGTTGGTATTTTCATTTTTTAGAATTTTATTTCTTGGTGTCAAGAATTGCCCTCATAGCTTCCTGATATTGAACTATCTTTACCTTTCTGGAATCAAGTATCTTTTCTTCCTGGTAAATTTTTGCATGTATGACTAAATTTGACTAGATCCTATGACCTTTAGGACTTCGCATCCACCATATCCACAGGGAGCTAGGGGCATGGCAGCCTGCATCCATGTATGTGCTACGGAGCAGTGTTGCTGAGCTGTGCCACTAGAAAAGGGAGGAAAAGAAAACAAGACAGGAAAGAAAGACAGTTCTGTGTTGACAGATTCAGGAACTGTATGTTCCTTAAATGCATGAGGTTGGCCAGTCAAATAGCTCAGCAGATTAAAGTGCCTGCAAGCAGGCACAGGGGCTGGGAATTCAATCTCCTGGCCTGCTGTGCTGGCCCCGCCCCCGGGGCATGCTGAGCTGACAATTGAGTCTGGGTATGGTGGCACCGCCTGTAATCCCAGCTCTTGGGAGGCTATAAACAGGAGGATCACTACAAGTCCCATCTAGTAGTGAGACCCTGAACACCGTGTAGACCCTTCCGAAAGAGGGATATTGGCTGGGCTAAAATGTATATACTCCAGACGCTCCCACCTCGACTGGCTGCAAAACCCATTATACATAATTCTGTTGTCCTACTGTCTTGTTGTTGAGACAAAATGCCTGGCACATGCAAGTTAAAGGAGGAAAGCTTTATTCTAGCTCATCGTTTATAGAGATTTCAGTTCATAGTTGGCTGGTTCCAAGCCAGGGCAGCAGGGCCAAGGAGAAACAACTCACACCATGGCAGGCAGGAAGCAGCAAGCCTGCCTTCTTACCCTTTTTATTCTTTCCAAGTTGCAAGTCTGTTGCATACTGATGCCACACCCAGGCTGGGTCTTTCCTGTGTGGGACCTAGATGCTAACCCAAGCAGTGAGCTCCCAGCATCACAACTATGACCGAGCATCACGACCAGTCACCCCAAAAGTCCCACTTATGAGTACATGAGGCTTTGTGGGGGTCATCTAGACAGATGCCATAACATCTGCTAACATCTTGCAGGCCACCATGCCTAAGACACACCCCCAGAGACACTCTGTAGGTTTTGTGGTCAGAGTGACAGTGTCTTCCCAGAAGGGCTTTCCTTCGCAGAGATCCTGATGAGAGGCTTATAGCCTCATTGATCTACACTACCCAATGAGACAAATAAGTTCATTTAGTGTTCCTGCAGCTGTGCCCCAGCTGAAGTTCAGACCTTTTAGCTTCAGGATACTTAGATAGTGTTTCACCCCAAGCCTCTGGGTCCCTCTGGGATCTTGGGTAGGCAGTCTGGGCTTTAGATGGACCAGGTTCAAGGTGACTTTGATTTCATCCTCCCAACATACTTGAGTGGATCTTGCTCAGCCTCACCACCTCTCAGGCCACACAGCCTTGCCCTCTGCTGTAAGGCTTCATAGTGCACCAGTCTCGCTCTGCACACAGTGCCCTGGAGGGAGCCATGTGGCTCGGGCAGCATCCCTTGACCTCACACTGAAGCCCCTGTTCCTGCACTCACTTCTCAGCAACACTACAGTGACATGCTCTGAATCGCTGAAAAAGTCCCCAGGAAAAAGGCCTGCCTAGGCACAGTGGCCGATTTACCCGATAGCCTCCACCCTCGAGGAATTCTACTTCCTGTGAGGTAAATGAAAATATATGAAAGCCCTGTTTTAAACCTTTTGATCCAGTACCCGATAGAGAAAAAGCCCAGGTGTCACTAGCTAATGCCATACTAAATATTAAGTGGCCAGTGCCATGCTATGGTTATGTGCGAAGTGTGTGATTAGTTGCAAGACTTCAGAGACATCTGAAGTGGGTTTTAAGGGATGAGTAGGAGCTCATACTGCAGAATAATGGCTCAACACAGCAACGCACAGTTGAAACACACTTGCCAGGGCTCCCTTTTAACCTAACCCTACTAGGTCAACTTCACGGCACTGGGAGGTAGATGGTACATTTGCTAAAACCAGCTTGACTGTGAGCTTTTCCAACTCAGGAAAACATGGGTGTCTAGCCCAGCCCTTATACCAAGCATTCATTCTTCCAAGGTGCTGAGGTCCCAGGGAGACAAGGCAGGTGTGGCCCTGCCCTTGTGCACCTGCCTTGTGTAGCTGGCAGGTTTGATTTGTAGAACTAAAATTTTTCCTGTGTTGATGTCTTTAGCTTAGAAATGAACAAAGCATTTAAAGAAGCTGCCTATTCTATGTATCAAATCCAGTCCCACATTCAGTGTAGGAGGAAGCGATCTACCCCAGCCATACAGGCAACCTGTGGGCTCTACACCCAGTTCCAGCTGTAATGTGAGCTGCCAGGAAATCTCAGAAAGAGATGCCAGGTCCATCCCAGGCCAGTGCAATCAAGACTGGTTGTGATGGGAAGGGACAGTTGTGGGTACTTGTTTTAAAAGACCTTCACATGATTGTAATGTGCAACTAAGTGGTATTCTACAGGATTCTACAGGACAGCCTGGGGCAGGGGAAGACACGCTGTGACATTCCAGCTGTGGTTTTTCAGCTTTTCTTTTCCTACCTCCCCCCTTTGTCCTAGCATCTCCCGTCCTGTCCATGTCCGAAGGCCACTCTACTCCAGTCCTGCCACGTGGACCAACATGTGCTTTTGGGGGTATCACAAGCACTTCTTCCTCTCAAATCCCAAAGGTGAATTTAAAATGACCCTTCTAAGGGATGGCTCAGTGCTGATGATACAAGAGCCTAGACACAGGCCCTGTTTAGGATCTCTGCCCAGTCACAGAGCACAGTGTACGGGGTTGAATTTTAGGACTGGGTCTGGTGTACAAGGTAGTGAAGCTGTCACTGGTGGGATCACCCTCCCTCTCCCCCCTCACTGCCTTATCCAGAAGTGAAAACAAGTGCACTTCCTGCTTTTCATCCTTGGCTAAGCCTACAGACTCCCAAAAGCCAGGGCTTGGAGCACAGCAGGTACCAGCCCAACAGGGGAGCTCCCCGACCCCCCACCCTTCTGATTCAGGTATCCTCTCAGAGACCCAGAGAAGAAACAGTTCCTGTGGTCCATCAAACCCTGTGCCTTTGTGGGGCTCGACCTTCTGTGCCCAAGTCCTTTACTTTCCTAGGGAGAAAGCAACTCTTCCCAGATTATATCAGTTCACTTTGCTATTGCTGCAACACAACACCCAACACCCACAGCTTAAAGGAGGACTCCCTCAGCTTAACCTGGCTCATGGTTTCAGAGGGTCGAGTCTATGGTCAGCCGCCTCCCGGGCAGGGGCATCATGGTGGCAGGGAGCCTGGGCAGAACTGTTTGGTTCATGGTGGCTGGGAAGTGGAGTAGAAGAACACAGGAAGGGTTGAGCATCCATCTGCAGGCTCCAAGGTTGTGCCTGCATGGCACTCCCAGGCATGTTTAGAAGTATGCTTTATTCTACTAGACATCTCCGCAGCAAATCAAACTGACATAATTAAGCTTAACTGTCATAAGCACATTCTGGAATTTGTCTGGATTCACCACAGAGCACAGGAAAAGGTGGGCAGGGGCACTGAACCAGGCCCAGGAGAGGTGCAAGCCAGCTAACCACTGCCATTTTATGAAGCCACTAAGAGGGTAGTTACCAGAGCAGAAGCCGGCCTTACGCTGTTAGCTTACTGGTTGGTCATCACTACTGCTTTCCAGTGTGTGTACTACTGTAAAGAAGTTATTACCCTAGGTGCCTACAACCTACGGTCAGTGGTGTAATGTGAACAGGGACAGAGCATTGGATTGTAGATGCCTCTGGCCACTGAGGGATGGAGCGACACATGTCCCTCGAAGTCTGACTGCTGCTTCTTCCTAGTTTTCTTGCTTCATTTCCTAAGCTGCTCCGCTGGGTTGCTATGAATGTGAGAAAGGCATCGATGACCAAGAAATGGTCGTTCTTGGAGCAAAGAGGCCAACAGCCAACAGTCCCCATCACATTAGCCTTCACTCCCTCCTTTCACTCCTGGTCTCCAGCATGGAGCAGCCACCTTGGCTCCAGGATGCAAAGCATTTATGTATCAAAGCCCACAATCAAAGGGGAGAATCTAAGCACCTTTGATTCTGAACTGCAGCTCCCCACTTCCCAGCTGGGTAGATTTGTGGGCCTTCTATCATTGCTTTATGACTCAGTTTCCTTATCTGTAAAGTAAAGGAAATCATAATAGTGCTTATATCCTAGGGTTCTTACAGAGAACAAATAAGTTAATACATACAAATGGCTTAGAATTTTGCCAAAAACATAGCAAGTGCAAAACACTGTTTTCCATCAGGAAGATGATTATAATATAGAACTCCCACATAACGAGCTCCCAGAAGCTTGCTTATTGGTACTGAACTGATTCCAAAACTTGTCTGATAATTTTTTAAAACTATTCAAAACAGTCATTAAAATATAAAGATTCCAGGTTCATCACTCCTGCTGGATAGTTCTGACCAGGTTGGTCTTGAAGGGTCTGGACAGAAGCCAAGGTGACGTCGTGATGACGGGCTTGGAGGCTGCTGTCCTGGGATGCTAAGAGAATAGGACTGACCCCTGTGATCGATGTCTTGCCCCATCCTGTTCTCTCAGCATCAGACACCAGGCAGAGAGGGCACTGGGCTTTGGAGCTTCAAGAAGGTCATGTTGTCTCTCATTTGAAGAGGAGGGGAGGAAGTAGTAGAGGGGGAGAGGTGGACAGGAACAAAAGGAGGTCCTGGACATACAGGCAACAAGACAGCAAGTTGTCACAGGATCTAGGACAGTGGAGGAAGAAGGCAGGGTGGGCCGAGAACTGTGTACAGCCAGGCCTGATTCACAAAGACACACACAACACACGTGGTCCTGGGCCACACAGTGTCCCCTGCCACCTGTCCTTCCCTATGTCACATGTTTATTTTGGATAAAATCCTGAGCTGCCATAAACTAACTCCCCACAAAGCCCATTCTCCTAGACATCCAGACCCATTGATTAAATCATAGACCTGTGTTTTCAGACACATCTGAGAACACTTTCTAGGTGTTGGGAACATAAATTGAGCATGAGTTTTTATATACTAGAGTTTCTCTCCAGGGAAAAACTCAGAAATTCTTTTTTTTTTTTTTTTTTTTTTGGTACCAGGAATTGAACCCTGTACCTTCCACTTTCCAGGCAGGCACTGTGCTGTTAAACTATAGCCCCAGCCTGGAAGCTCAAATTTGCAATTCCAAGTGAAAAGTATACCAGTGGCATAGGAAAGAGCCATGGAGACCAGAGAGGAGAAGTCCCCTGAGGAAGGGAGGGTTAGTTTCTCACAAGGCTACTCAGAGGCACTGGGCCAGGCCTTAGAGAAGGAGAAAGGCTTCAGACCGTCAGAGAAAGTGAAGGCTTTCCAAAAGGAGACACAGCTGGAGGAAAGATACCAGAGCATCAAGGGATGCAGACAGCCAGGCATGGAGCTGGCAAGGCAGGTTACACGGACTCCCAAAGACCCCAGGGTTCCTGTCAAGGAATCCAGGATGATGGAAGCATGGAAGGACTTGGAGAACACGGGCTCCACTGACCCAGAGAAGAGCCAAGGAGGTCAGGAACGGGTAGAAAGTGTTAGTGGGCTTCTAACTGGAGGTGAATTTCTTAACCCAGCTGAATTAAACTAGTGTGGGGCTGGGACAGGAGGCCCACCTGAGGGTTGTTGCCAGCAGCATAAAAGGCAGAACAGGAGAAGCTGCCAGAGTGCTGTTAGGGAAGCTGTTTGGAGAAGCTGTTGGAGCTGCTGGAAGCTGCTGGAAGCTGCTAGTTCTCTTGGGCTGCGCTGCTGAGGACCTTGTTGAACTCTGGAGGAGCTCTGGTCCTCATCTGAGCATGGCTTCCTGGCTACAGAGGGGAAGATGGTGCACTGCTCAACCTCACAGAGAAGCTTTTTGCATTGGCTTTCCTTAGGAGAACTTGGCTTTCCTCATCACTGCAGGAACTGGGGACTTCACCGTTGCTAAGGACGGCTGAGGTACTTTTGGTGGAGCTCTGGTGCTTACCTTGAGCGTTGCTTCCTGGCACCCATGTGGATCCCTCAGCCGGCTGGCACAGACCCTTCATCCCACTGGCATAGACTTCCCAGCTCCCACCACTGGCCTTGGGCTTTTCCAGCACAGATCCATGAACAGGGCCTGTACGAGACTTTGTGCTGGGCTCTGGGCCCCCAGCTGGACTGGTAGGAGCCGTTGTTATGAGCTGTAGGTTTCCAACTGCACTCATGCAAGATATTAGGATCCAAGCCTTCTTCTGGAGTCT
Organism: Ctenomys sociabilis; assembly: GCA_004027165.1. Classification (NCBI taxonomy): domain Eukaryota; kingdom Metazoa; phylum Chordata; class Mammalia; order Rodentia; family Ctenomyidae; genus Ctenomys; species Ctenomys sociabilis. The sequence continues at coordinate 118,115 of PVKA01000833.1, read as the reverse complement.
TTAGTAGTTAGTGTATAGATAGATTTCCTGCACTTGTGTATGATTCTTGGCTGATTCCTTATAAACTAATATTATAAAATGTGTCCTGTATTATATTGCTCCCCTTGCATAAACCCCAAAACATGACAGAGGCTGAGCTCTGTCTGGGACAACTGAACAATGAGTCCTCAGTGGACCTTTGCACAGAGACAGCCTGGCCAGGAGGCTACTGGCCACAGACAGCACCCTGAGCCTCCAGAGAGAGGCCTGAGCTAAGGGGAGACTGAGCTCCTTATCGTGAAGGTGAGAGCTGATGCTAGACAGGAAAGAGCCCTCCTCTCGGGACACACTGAGAGGACCAAGCCACAGGAAGGCGTCTGTCACCAGCCTGGTCCAGGCCACGTAGCCATGGTGCTGTGGGTCTCCATGCTAAGGGACGTGTAGCTTCGCAGCTGCGTCATTACTTCCTGAATCTGTCTGAGAAGCTCTGCAACAAGAAACAGGGCCCAATTTCTGCCTCCAGGTTGTAAACACCACAGTCCCAGCCAAAGTCCCAGAGCATGCTGGGCAGGGATAGGGCGATCTGCAGGTACTCCCCAATCACACAAGATTCTGTAGCCCACCTGGCTAAGGCCTTGGCTTCTCTTCCTGAGGTGCAGTTTCACATCCTGTGGAGCAGGCAGGGCTGTCCTCCCTGGAGCTGGTGAGCCCAGAGGGCTTTCGCAGTGCTCCGGCTCCTACTCCTTACACACATCTCTGCTTTCCATCTGTCGTCTCTGTTTAGAGGACTGCCACATCTGTCCAGTAGCCAGGCCTCTGACCTGGATCTGGCCTCTCCAGGTTCCAGAAGGGCTCCCAGGGCGAAGGGCCAAGAAATTGTACACCTTTGCTGAATGGATGAAGGCCCTAGCCTCAAAGTGACTGTGTGTCCGCTCCAACTCCGCCTCACACTAGCATGGGCTTTGCCTCCAGTTCTTTATCTAGAAGCTGAGGATGTGGAAGTACGACAGTGAAAAGGACTATGGTGAAAAGAAAGTGAACACACACACACACGCATACGCACACACACACACACACACACAGGCACAGCAGCTGGCATCCAGTAAGCATGCAGTACAAGATACCCATCATTATCTCCATTCAGAAGGCCTATTTTTACCCAAATTCCTGTGTCTAAAATAGAACTTTGAGGCAGTTCTAGCTCTCCTCCTTCTCCTCCTCCTCCCTTAAGAGGCTCTGAATGGCTGTTATTTAAAGAGAAAGGAGAAAATGAAGCCCAGGGTGACAAAGTGACTTTTCTGGAAGTCACACAGCAATCCAAAGGAAAGCAGAACCTTGGACTTCTTGTGGTCACCCCACGGGCTTTCTACCACCTGCAGAGGGCCTTGAGGTTCAGCCCCTAAACCTCGGCACTTAACTGAAAACATAAACTCTTAGATTGGATTTTGATTCAGGAAGCCTAGGATAAGGCACTGATTCTGCATTTCTTTCTTTTATTTTTATGTATTTGGCTCAGGGACTCACTACGCAGCTCGGACTCCTAGTGATCCTCCTGTTTTCAGCCTCCCTAGCGCTGGGATTACAGGGGTGCACCACCACACCCAGTCTCAGTGGCTGGCTCAGCATGCCCGGGGGCAGGGCAGGCACGGCATGTGGTGCTGGGTGTCCAACCCTGGTCCCTGAGCTTGCCAGGCAGGCGCTTAGTCCGATGAGTTATCTTGCCGGCCCAGTGTTGATTCAGCATTTCAACAAGCTCAACCCACCTGTACCCCGAATCAGGTGCTGTGATTCAGGTGCTCCCCACTATGGGAAATGCCTTTCCAGGTCCAGCTTCCCTCGTGGGCCCTTTTCTCGGATGAAATTCTGAGAAAGGCTGAGGCAGGAGATGAGGGTGTGGCATACAAGCTAGGGAAGTGGGCATGGCCTGTCAATCAGATTCAGGACACATGCGCAGAACACTTCCCAAAGCCCTGCTTCTGGACCCAGAAAGCGCTAGCATCAATTCTTCCCATGGGAATTCAAGCAGGTTTTTGATAGGACAGCCTGGACTGATGTCACGTCAAGGGGTGGGAGACACACAGAGATGTTGGCCATCAAAAAGGGGGGTCACTATTAACTCTTTCAGTGCTCACCCTGTAGTTTTCAGGGTGTATCGCTTTTCTCACCTTTAGTTGGCCCAAACTCACTCTACAGAGCATGTTTCTTTTATCACCATACCTTTAATAATGTAAAACCTCGCTACCATTTGCACTTTTTTTTTTTTTTTTTTTTTTTTTTTTTTTTTTTTTTTTTTTTTTTTTTTTTTTTTTTTTTTTTTTTTTTTTTTTTTTTTTTTTT